>CAUDMG010002947.1:842500-845107 GCA_958450375.1 Homarus gammarus | reverse complement strand
CCGTCTCTTGCATTATCTCTTTGCTCCCTTTCATCTGTTTCTTTATTTACCACGATCTCTCTCTATCTCTCTCTCTCTCTCTCACACCACACACACACGCTGGATCATAACTTAACTACCAACACCTCAATTACAATATATTAGTTAACTCACTGTTACCTAGAACGTATATTTGAGGAAATTAACAGAAGCCAATTAGCACCCGAGGCGGATGACGCTTTAACTTGGGCAATAGGCGAGATTGAATTGCTTAGAGGAAATAATAAGGCTTGTGAATGTGGAAATAACGAACAATAATTAATCGGCATAACATTAATTACACGTGTAGGGTAATTAGTACATTAGTTAAGTGCACACGAGAGCATATAGTACATTATGTAATGGTGTTAAGTACAGTTAAGTACAAGAGATTATAATTATGTACACTACTATACTTCAGAGTATATTAGGCTAAGGACAAGGACCAATACGTACGTGGTCATTATTATTCAGTACATTACTTTGACGTTAGGTTAGGTTAGGTTAGGTTAGGTTAGGTTAGGTTTAAGACAACACTATCACCGTGTCTCAGCTGTGGCCAGTAACACCTGAAGGATCTTAATACGTCCTGGAGGTGATGTTAAGGAGCGCCGGTGATGTCCTAGAATGTTATACCCAAGGACATGTAGGACCCCCTGCCAGGGACACAGGCAGCACCGAGGGAAGAGGAGGAGGAGGAAGGGAAGTGGGTCAGAGGAACGGGGAGGAAGGAAGGGGAGGGAAGGAGGAGGTTGGTTGGTGGGAGGGCGGCCACCACCTTCAGCGTCCCGTGATCAATATCTGGGTTCGCTACACCCACGTCCGCATAAGTAACACCACCCACTACCACCATGGGCAGTCAGACCACGATGAATGGTGGTGATAATCGCCACCCTCACACCTACCATTACCTACTAATAAACTCTCTCTCTTAATTGATATCATTTTGTAGTCTAATATATTTTTTCTAAGCTGGAAGAGCAAAAGCAGAAGCAGTAGCAGAAGCACTAGCAGAAACAGAAGCAGGTGTGAAGGTTTGGAACAACTTACCCCACCCATCCCATATCTATTGTCTAAGTATTAACATTTCTTGTAACACCTACTATATTTACAGTACCTGCTTATATTGTACCACCAAAACCGTTTTATCGGAAATTATCATGTAAATAGATAAGTAATTACCATGGCAATAAACATAATTGCCAACTAGACATAATCCTGACAGCTCTGTCCTCTTGTTCAACCTTATTACTGTACACCCCAGGTTGTACTGCTCCCCCATTATACTTAGGTTTTTCAATTCCATTGTAATTTAAGTATATATAAATAAATAAATAAAATTAATAAATATTGAAGTGATAACCGTGGCAACATGTTCTTATTACCACCATGCTGTTGTACTATTCCAGATGATACTAAATGTTGCATAATACTTCCTTGAGATAAATGTATAGTATATATCAGGTGCAGCTCAGGTTCTCAACTGGCTCAGCCAGTTAATATTGTTATTATTGTCCACTCTGTATCTGTGTTTTTCTGGCTAAGTAAACTGTTTCAATTCAATGACACCGTCGCCTAGGCTAATGCACCTAGCTGAGAGGTAGGAGGTGAGGTGAGGTTGGGGGGGTGGTTAAAGTGAGGTTATGTCCACTGTTCTTTTTTTGGGGGGGGGGGGGGCGGTGTTCACCTAAGACAGTGGAGGGGGGGCAGGACCCTACCTTCAGCAGCCCTGAGGTGATCAATATCTGATGCCGGCTTAGGCTGCCAGGCCCGCCGGCTCCTCCACCACCACGAATTCATCTCCTCCATTACCAGCACCAGCAGGAGGTGTTCAAGGCAGGTCTTCCTCTGAGAGTGTTTGGAAGAGCTTGTTTCATTCCTGTTTATTTCCCCTCTTCTCCTTCTCTCTCACTCTTTCTTTCTTGTTGTCTCTTCCTCTCTGTCCCTCCTCCTCCTCTGAAGTATTTTATCTCTCTCTCTCTCTCTCTCTCTCTCTCTCTCTCTCTCTCTCTCCACCATCACCACTGGAAGTTTTCGTCTTGCAATGTTTGGAACACGCCTCTCTCTCTCTCTCTCTCTCTTATTTCTTCCCCTCCCCTCTACCCCTTTCTTTCCTTCTCTTTCTCTCTTCTCTCCTTCCATCCTACGTAATACTAATGTAAGGTGGAATACATTGACAGACACACACTCTACACACTGACACACTGACATCCATTACAGAGGGAAGGAAGAAGAGGGAGAGGGGAAGTCAACAGAGAGGTGTGAGGGGAGGGATAAGGGAGATAAGAAGGAGAAGAGAAGAGAAGAGAAGAGAAAAGAAGAGAAGAGACGAGAAGAGAGAGGGGGTGAATTTTCCAAAATACTGCGTCATAAATTCATGCCACACTGAAGAAAATCCATAGCCCAACAGGGTGCAATTTCCGGCCTCTGTACGTCAGGTTACATCCACCTGTGTGTGAGAGAGAGCGAGAGAGAGGAGAGAGAGAGAGAGAGAGAGAGAGAGAGAGAGAGAGAGAGAGAGAGAGAGAGAGAGAGACAAACCGGCTGGATGGACACAACACGCGTCTCCTGGTCCTAAAAGACGCCGGT
>CAUDMG010002947.1:830000-837500 GCA_958450375.1 Homarus gammarus | reverse complement strand
TTTTTACTGTCGTTTTTCTATACTTATATAAAGTATTTTATTGTTTTTCACAATTATTCAACGTTTACAAATGAATTAACCATAAGAATATCATCAGGCACTGCACACGACACCTCACAATGTAAACTGAACATTTAGGTGTTGGGGATATTAATTTTTTACTGTCGTTTTTCTACACCTGTCTTGTATAACGCATTTTAATATTATTCATTATTATTCAACGCTTATTTATTCACCCGATACAGACTTAAGAGATTTGATAATACTGTGGTTAAAATAAGCATCTGGTGCCTTACTGTTTACATGCACTGCCTATGTACATTGTATACCTGTGTTGTCCATATACCTGTTGAACTGTATACCTGCAGTTAGGTTAGGTTAGGTTATGTTAGATCGGGTTAAAGTTGATCTTCTTACGATGTATTACCACTGGGCCAAACTTTTATTTACTTCATAGGTTATTTTTCAGTCGTGTCTCTATTTTTCACATAGAGTCTATTTCCCAACCCTGTGTTCCAATTTGTCTAACACAGTATAATGGTATTTCTCCCCCCCCCCCCCCCCCCCCCCAACACACACACACCTATCACGGTCTGTGTGTAGATCAAAGGTCAATCATCTTCGTATACTACATAACACTTACTTCAAATAGCCTTTTTTCCCGTGGGTGATATGAATTTTTTGTGGGGGGTGGGGGGGGGGAGGGGGGAGGGGGAGCAGGGGAGGGACAGGGGGAAGCAGGGAGGGAAAGGGGGTGTGTCACGTGCTGGTCCCCCCTAACCTTTCCCATGGTTATTGTCAACGGTGGTACAGGTAGATACAACTACAGGTACATAAACCACACTACAGGTACATAAACCACACTACAGGTACAGGCATAACAATACCAGCTTTTTCGACCTAACTGATACTGTTGTACTCAAGTGAGGAGGTTTTGATAGGTGTGAAATAACAAAAAAAATGCTGGAAATATAAGTTAACTCTCTAGTGTTTATTTAGTCTAACACCCGCCTTTCCTGACTTGACTGAGACTATTTTTTACCGATTGAGGATGTTTTTTTTGAGCTGACAGAGTTCCTATAGTCACTCGTGTTATTGGAGAGAGTAATCGATGGTATGGTCAGCAGGGTTGAGTTGAAAGGTGTGTTTTGGGCTGGACATACCACCACACGTCCCCACACGCTACCAAGAATAGCTGTCACGCTATCCACACCACACAGCTTACACCATTACACCTACACCACCATACCTACACCATCATAACACCACCATTAAACCTACATCATAACCCACTATTAACCCTACATCATCACAACCATCCATCACTACCACCATACACCAGTACTTAACACCATCACTACCACCATACACCACTACTTAACACCATCACTACATATACCACCCACCATTAAACTTATCACCATCACCATCATCACCACCATACACCATCAACCATCACTACCTTTCACCACTACCACCACCATACCCCTGCCGTACTCCACACCACTAGTCTGTTTTCGCCACAGTAATACCACACCCGGGTATCAGGAACCTTGAGTATAGAGACAGGTTAAAGCATCTTAATTTGCACTCCCTTGAGAGACGTAGAGCGAGGGGCGACCTGATAGAGGTGTATAAATGGAAGGTAGGGCTAAACAAAGGGGACATTACAAAGGTACTCAAATTATCCAACCAGGAGCGAACTCGTAACAATGGTTTTAAATTGGACAAATTTAGATTTAGGCGCGAAATAGGTAAACACTGGTTTGGAAACAGAGTAGTGGATGAATGGAACAAGTTACCAAATATCATCATTAACTCGAATACGCTGAATTGCTTCAAACATAGGTTGGATGCTTATATGAGCAATAGGGGTTGGGTGTAAACGGGACTGCCCAGTATGGGCCAATAGGCCCGCTGCAGTTTCCTCCATTCTTATGTTCTTATGTTCTCTGCCACACCCCACCACACCTCTGCCACACCCCTACCACACCTCTGCCACCCCTACCACACCCCTACCACACCTCTGCCACACCCCACCACACCTCTGCCACACCCCACCACACCTCTGCCACCCCTACCACACCCCTACCACACCTCTGCCACACCCCACCACATCTCTGCCACACCCCACCACACCTCTGCCACACCCCACCACACCTCTGCCACACCCCACCACACCTCTGCCACACCCCACCACACCTCTGCCACACCCTACCACACCTCTGCCGCACCCCACCACACGCACACTCTTGTACATGGCAGCAGTAACTATGGATTCTGACACTAACCTAACCTGAGCTCTGTACCTTTCTAGATCCGTCTATTAAATGTATTAACTGTGTGTCCATGTGTCTTAACTGCCTATGTATGTCTATATGCCTGTCTGTCCTCAACTCCTTATTACCGCTCGTTACACATGAACCACTTGAGGTATGCCCTTCAAACATGTCTCAAACCCGTACTGGATCACGTCATAGTGTTTTGTTGATAATATAAACAATAACAATAGATTAGAAGATACTGCCAGGGAGAGATGAGGGGTGAGGGGGTGAGGGGATGGGGGTGAGGAGGAAGGGGGTGAGGGGGTAGGGGGTGAGAGGGAGAGGGGGTGGGGGTGAGAGGGTGAGGGGAAGGGGGTGAGGGGAAGGGGGTGAGGAGGAAGGGGGTGAAGGGGAAGGGGGTGAGAGGGAGAGGGGGTGGGGGTGAGAGGGTGAGGGGAAGGGGGTGAGGGGGTGAGAGGGTGAGGGGGAAGGGGGTGAAAGGGTGAGGAGGTGGGGGTGAGAGGGTGAGGGGAAGGGGGTGAGGGGGTGAGAGGGTGAGGGGGAAGGGGGTGAGAGGGGGAGGAGGTGGGGGTGAGAGGGTGAGGGGAAGGGGGTGAGGGGTTGAGAGGGTGAGGGGGAAGGGGGTGAGAGGGAGAGGAGGTGGGGGTGAGAGGGTGAGGGGAAGGGGGTGAGGGGGTGAGAGGGTGAGGGGGAGGGGGTGAGAGGGAGAGGGGGTGGGGGTGAGAGGGTGAGGGGGAAGGGGGTGAGAGGGAGAGGAGGTGGGGGTGAGAGGGTGAGGGGAAGGGGGTGAGAGGGTGAGGGGAAGGGGGTGAGGGGGTGAGGGGAAGGGGGTGAGGGGGTGAGAGGGTGAGGGGGAAGGGGGTGAGAGGGGGTGGGGGTGAGAGGGTGAGGGGAAGGGGGGGAGTGGGTGAGGGGAAGGGGGTGAGGGGGTGAGGGGAAGGGGGTGAGGGGGTGAGAGGGTGAGGGGGAAGGGGGTGAGAGGGGGTGGGGGTGAGAGGGTGAGGGGAAGGGGGTGAGGGGGTGAGAGGGTGAGGGGGAGGGGGTGAGAGGGAGAGGGGGTGGGGGTGAGAGGGTGAGGGGGAAGGGGGTGAGAGGGAGAGGAGGTGGGGGTGAGAGGGTGAGGGGAAGGGGGTGAGAGGGTGAGGGGGAAGGGGGTGAGGGGGAAGGGGGTGAGAGGGTGAGGGGGTGGGGGTGAGAGGGTGAGGGGGAGGGAGATGAGGGGGGCATGGTCAATACTTTCTCTCTCTCCGGAATATAATAGTTAATGCTAGACTCTCTCTCTCTCTCTCTCTCTCTCTCTCTCTCTCTCCTCTCTCTAACATGGTCAATACTAGATGCTCTCTCTCTCTCTCTCTCTCTCTCTCTCTCTCTCTCTCTCTCTCAGGAACCCTTTCAACCGCCTTCCTTCCTCATCCTTCTTTTTAACTCCCTTTCTCCTCCCCTTTCTAGAACTCCCCTTCCATTTATTACATTTCCTCTCCTCTCCCCACCATTGTATCTCCTTCCTTCTACCCTCCCCAGAACCTCCTTCACACCTTCTCCCCTCCCTCTCCACCCCTCCTTCTCCCCTTTCCATTCCCAGTACTTATTTCTATCCCCCTCTCCCCACCCACCCCCTCTTCCACTCATACTCCCCCCACCACCCCACTTCCCCTCCTTGAGCCACACCCCCCATGTGCCACACCCAGGAATATTACCACACTGGTCTACCTTTATCACGCTACCCCAGTCAACACGCTCTTAGCCTATGACGTCATCACTGTGGCGCTAATGACGTCATCGTGCACTAATCCCAATCATTCGTAGTATATTCTAGGTGATGACGTCATTAACTGGCTCTCCTCACATGCGGCACAAAAATGATTCTTAATAAAATGTTCCTAAGTTAAATGTGTAATGGGTGTAGCTAACTCACTTAAGGTACAGCCTAGACAGATTCTCAAAGGTTCCTAAGTTAATTTTCTAACTGGTTAATTCAGACTAAAACAAACAAATATTGATTCTCAAGTGTTCCTATGTTAAATTAAGGAGAGTTACAGGTAAAGATTAGCCACCCATTTAGAGGTTAGGGTAGGTAAGGTTAGATTAGACTAGGTTAAGTTAGATTAGGTTAGGTTAGGTTAGGTTAGGTTAGGTTAGGTTAGGTTAGGTTAGGTTAGCACTGGGGTGTTTAGGTTAGGTTAGGTTAGGTTAGCACTGGGGTGTTTAATCATCAGGTAAAATAAGCTCGGATGACTCAGGTGATCCGCTGAGTGCAACCAAACAAGCCGACTGGTGGTGGTTCAGGTCTATTCCAGCCCATGGTAGAGCTGGGTGGGTTAGGGTGGGTCTGGGTGGAGCAGGGTGGGTTAGGGTGGGTCTGGGTGGAGCAGGGTGGGTTAGGGTGGGTCTGGGTGGAGCAGGGTGGGTTAGGGTGGGTCTGGGTGGAGTAGGGTGGGTTAGGGTGGGTCTGGGTGGAGCAGAGTGGGTTAGGGTGGGTCTGGGTAGAGCAGGGTGGGTTCGGGTGGGTCTGGGTGGAGCAGGGTGGGTCAGAGTGAACCAGGGCAGGCTAGGGCAAGCCGGGGTGCGGCGGCAGGAGGCGCGGTTGAGCGGCGCCCGACCAGCTGATCGATACAGCTACCCTCCTCCCCTGCCCTTCCCCCTCTCCTTCCTCTCACCCTCTCCCTCTCACTTCCCCTCACCTCCTCCCCTTCCCTCAACCCCCTGGTCTCCCCTTCCCTCACCCCCTGCTCCCCCCAGCACCTCAGTCTTACTCACAGTACTCAGGTTTACTCTTAACCCAACAAAACCTAACTTAACCCAACCTTGAAGACGATGACAACTTGGAAGTGGGTCAGCTATGGTTCACATACCAAAATCCTGAACCGGCTTCTCATTGGATAATTAAGTTATATACCTCTCCGCTGATTGGTTACGAGCTCCCACACACACAGACACACACACATACTCGTACACACACACACATACTCGTACACATACACACATATTCGTACACACACACACACACCAAAAATCGGGTACTGAAATCCGATAATTTTTTGACTAACCGATAAATACGTAAATAAATAAGGTGTTTACATATTATTTCACTTAGTTATTAACGTGTAAATTTTACTTACTGATTTAAGATATATTTGTTTATTTACAGTAAAAAAAGGTTTATAATCTGTGGTAGGAAAGTAAAGGTGGTGGGGAAAAGTTTGTAAAATTTGGTATTTTTATATATTTGTAGTTTTTTCTTGTAGTTGTGTATTTTGTACTTTTTCATATTTTTTTAATTTTGTTTTTAGTTTTTTACAGTATGTATTAAAATAATCTTTGAGGTGTTGCTAATAAATTGAACTTTAACAAAGACTAATATTTTCGGTCAAATTAAACTACAAGAAAAGTTCGAACTAAATTTCTAAAAAGTTCCAATAATTTGAGCTGAATTAAACATGAGAAAAGTTTTGAGTAGTTTGTGTTCAATTGAACTTTAAAACGTTTTATCAGGTGAACTTTAGAGAAAAAGTTCCAAGGTGAAGCATCAACAACCAAGGTTCTGAAGAGGGAGAGAGAGGGAGAGGGAGTGGGGGAGAGGGGTGGTGAGGGAGAGGGGGAGTGGTGGTGAGGGAGAGAGGGAGTGGTGGTGATGGGGGTGAGAGAGAAAGAGAGGGAGAGGGTGGGGGAGAGGGCGAGTGGTGGTGAGGGAGAAAGAGGGGCGAGGGAGTGATGGGGGAAGGGGGAAAAAGTGGGGAAGGGAGAGGTGAGGGGTAAGGAAGTGGTGGAGAGAGAGAGAGAGAGAGAGAGAGAGAGAGAGAGAGAGAGAGAGAGAGAGAGAGAGAGAGAGAGCATTACACATTATCAAGGCGCCATTGATCTAAATTACAGTACATAACCCAGATCTAAAAAGAACAAGAACAAGAACAATATAGAAGAAGAAGAAGACGACGCCATTTTGAACACACTGCTTCAGGTTCTCGTCAGGTCTTGTGTTCAGATTCTCGAAGGGTCTTAGGACATAATTTTCTCGTGATGACCAAAAAAAGTAGTTATTTGTTGTTGTTGTTATTGTTGTTATTGGTGTTATTGGTGTTATTGTTGTTATCGGTGTTATTCTATTTTTGTTATTGTTCTTGTTGTTATTGTTATTATTGATATTATACAGAGCATTCAATTCAATTATTTAATAGATATACCCAAATGGTCGTGTACGTATGTTTGTTTGTATGTATGTATGTGTGCGAGAGAGAGAGAGAGAGAGAGAGAGAGAGAGAGAGAGAGAGAGAGAGAGAGAGAGAGAATCACCTGAATACTCCTTTACACTGACAACAGAATCATCCCCCCATTGACAACAGTACACCACCACTTGATATCCCGCTGACAACATCAAGTACCTACTGACTGTCAACATCAGTGCCTATTGACAACATCCACTGTACGTACATCACATTCTACCACCCTTTCTGTTGCCAAAATCCACTACCAACACTGCAACGTTTTCTGACACCACCATGGTATATTGCCCACTAGATACTGCCAACAGTAAAACGTTCACTGACAACATGCACGCATGATACACCACCCACTGACAACACTAACAACTGACATCTTTTCATCACCCACTGCCATCACTGCACCCACTGCCAACACCACATCACTAGATTACAAGATGTTGTAACCGCTAGATTAAGGTTAGGATCTAAGTACCTCTGGCAGTATCTTCCTCAAGCAGATGTAAACAAGACTAAATGTAAAGTGTGTGGCCAGACATATGGCCACACACTTGAACACTACGTGAAGATGTTATGTTCTTAAGATAAAACCTTTTAGGGACAGGTCCAAGCACACTGTGTGTGAAAAGGCACAACACTTCATCTCTAATGGCAAGATAGTCGATATATTAAGATTGTATCCACTTTTTTGCACTTAGTAACTATATAAGTTCTCATGTACAGAACCAAATACACAATGTGCTTGAATACCTCCCACGTAAATGTGAATAACAAAGTGTGAGGCCAGACATACTGCCTCACACGCCTGTACTCACGCAGTTGTGAATAAGTTACCCTTTATGTATAGACCCAAACAAATAATGTAATTGAAATACTGTGTAACATTCAGTGCCATAATATCCTGACAACGGGGGTTAATTATTATGACCCTTTGTAAACTCCACTCTGTAATCCTTTTGCGCTACCGCTCACAGGATGGGTGTGGGGTGCACAATAAAGTA
>CAUDMG010002947.1:795000-827500 GCA_958450375.1 Homarus gammarus | reverse complement strand
CTCCTGCCAAGCGCCAGTCTCACGGAGGAAGGGAAGGAAGGGAGGGAGGGAGGGACTTGTTTCATGGAGGAATGGAGGGAGGTCCCATTCTCACGAAGGGAGGAAAGGGTGCAGGAATGAAGGGAGGGAGGGAGGGAGGGAGGGAAGGATGGAGGGAAAAAGGAGGGATGCAGACAAAGAGGAAGGGGGGGTGTAGAGGGAGGTGGATAAATTGAATTGCTCCTCGCTTCCCTCTTCCACCCCTCCCCCCTCCCCCCTCCCCCCTCCCCCAGACAGAACTCTCCGCCAACCGGGAGGAGTAGAGGGCAGGAGCAGGAGGAGGGAGTAGAAACAGAAGCAGGAGGAGACGGAGCAGGAAGAAGGTCATCATAACACCAATGTGAAGTAGGTCCTTGGAATGAGATTGGAAGGGATTGGGAATAGGGAGGGGGGTGAAGAGTAGGGATTAGGGATGTGTTAGGGATTAGGGAGGGAGGTGAAGAGTAGGGATTAGGGATGTGTTAGGGATTAGGAGAGAGAGAGAGAGAGAGAGAGAGAGAGAGAGAGAGAGAGAGAGAGAGAGAGAGAGAGAGAGAGAGAGAGACCATCTAGGACAGTAGATTATAACTCGCCTCTCAATGCAACATACATACAGACCTTCTGCCATTACACAACCATGTCTTTATGAATCTTACCCCCTTCCCATCCCCTCCCCATCCTTCCTCTTCCCTTTCCCATCTCCCCACTCCTCCCCTCCCCATCTCCCCACCCCTCCTCTTTCCTTATCCATCTCCCCACCCCACCCCTCCCCATCTCCCCACCCCACCCCTCCCCATCTCCCCACCCCTCCCCTCCCCATCTCCCCACCCCACCCTCCCCATCTCCCCACCCCTCCCCATCTCCCCTCCCCTCCCCACCCCACCCCTCCCCATCTCCCCACCCCTCCCCTCCCCATCTCCCCACCCCACCCCTCCTCTCCCCATCTCCCCACCCCTCCCCATCTCCCCTCCCCTCCCCACCCCACCCCTCACCATCTCCCCACCCCTCCTCTCCCCTCCCCACCCCTCCCCATCTCCCCAAATCAGGCGGCGTTCACCCTCTGCATGATGCATGGTATTGCCCCTTAGCCCCTCCCCCCCCTCCCTGCCTGGCACACACAACAAACACCTCTCTGTCTTTTAGGAATTAAGGCTATAATTGGTTTTCTTGCAACTGCACATCCCGATTATGCAGATGCTAGGACGAGGTGGGTGTTAGTCTTAAGGCTACTGGGTAATTGCAACATAGGACGTGATTATTGCATGGTGTTCTGTCATGTAATTTCCTACATTGCCACAAACGAATATTATCTTGCAATTTCACGAACTCATGCAATTGCAAAGAGTAGGTAGATGTTAGTACTCAGGCTACAGGGTAATTGTAATCAAGATTTTTTTTGTTGCATTGTGTACTCTGGTTTAATTTACGTCTTGCAAAATCAACAAACAATATTCACTTGCAATTGCATAACTCGGAATATATATCAATACTAAAGCCACACTAGATATATTGCAACTATGATGATGTTTGTTGCATAGTGTCCTAATTAATTATTCTTGCAACACACACACACACACGTCACCAACAACTCTCTCTACAGATCCATATGTATGACTGACCTATAAAACTAGTGCTAACCTGACAGGTAAGGGTGACAGGTAAGGGGCTGGCTGACAGGTAAGGGGTTGGCTGACAGGTAAGGGGTAAGCCGACAGATAAGAGTCTGGCTGACAGGTAAGTTAATTTTGTCTTAACCGAACCTAACCTAACCGTCACAGGTAGGTAGGCAGGTAAACAGAGAGACACAAGGAGAGAAATCCGAAGTGCTCCCTCCCCCCTCACCACGTCCCACAGCTTCTATGAAGGGATGACAGACGACACGGCAGACAGACAGACAGACAGAGGGACAGACAGACGACACGGCAGACAGACAGACAGAGGGACAGAGAGACGACACGGCAGACAGACAGACAGACAGAGGGACAGACAGACGACACGGCAGACAGATAGACAGACAGAGGGACAGACAGACGATACAGAAATAGACATAGCGGGGGGGGGGGTGATGGTAATGATCTGTCTGTCTGTCTGTTTATCTGTCCCAATTTCCTATTGGATACATGTTGTACAAATAGACAAGACACGACAGACGTTAACAAACTGCTAGATAGATATATAGACAGACAAATAGACAGATATATATATGCAAGTAAATCACTGTAGGTGCGCGTGATCTAGGTATATGCTGATAACCACCAGGAAAGAAGAAAACACGAAGTTCCCAAGGGCTTTCGTGTAAGTCACATCTTGAGGGGTGAGTACAGACTAGAGAGAGTAATACAACTCAAGGTGGTTATATACAGAGGAGGGTGAGGCCAGGTCCACAAGGTCAGGCATTAGGTAGTGACCCAACTAATCTTCAGAACGCACCGCAGCGGTCGGTATATATATAGACACATGTATAAATAGGAGAGATAAAAAGACAGTTACTTCGATAGACAGATACGGTGACTAGATAGATAGATAGATAGATGGACGGACAGATGGAAAATGAATAGATAGATAGATATATAGATAGATAGATAGACAAATATATAGAAGATAGATAGATAGATACAGATGCATAGAGATACACATACATATAAACATAAACGCATACATACATGCATACATACATACATACATACATACATACATACATACATACATGTCTTCATGGGTTTAAGACGTTACACTAGACAAATTATGTTTTATATCCAAGGTGTGAAAAAAACACCCCCAAAAACACGGTGTTTTATTGTGTTTTAACCGCTCAGTCTTCTTCACTATAATAAAGACAGAAACACACACGTCGAAAAACAGTTTAATGTGTTTTAATCTCGTGGTTAGGTTAGGTTAGGTTAGGTTAAGTTTAGTCATGCATTAAGACAGAAATAAACACATAAAAAAAAACAGGTCTGATGGAATGTTTTTATTTTCACTCATAGGTGACCAAACACCCCCCCCTCCCCCCACCAAACACCCCCCTCCCCCCACCAAACACCCCCACTCCCCCCCCCCCCCCACAAATTTACGTGTTTTTCCTTATGGTTGTAATTCGTCCTACGTTAATATATCACAAACATCAGTATATTTTTCCCTATAAAAAAAATCCTAATATTACCTGCGGGTCTGGTACACTAGGCATGGCGGTAAGGGTAGTGGTAGCAGTGGTGGTAGTAGTGGTAGTAGTTGTGGTAGTAGTTGTGGTTGTTGTGGGTCCTCCCAAGACACTACTTAACTCTCACTGTTTCCCGTGTCCACTCCCACCACCGGCTTCCTCCAAACTAAACTTCTATCTATATTTTAACTACGACGAGTTAAGGGATTTTAAGAATAGATTCACACCGCCTCCACACCTTGCCCACAGTCTCTCTTGCCCGCTTGCCCGATGTGGTGGTGGTGGTAGGGAGAGGGGGTGGGGGGTGAGGGAAGTGTAAATGGGGGGGTAGGAGGGGCAGTGGTGGTGGTAGGAGTAGTAGTTCTTGTTGTAACAATAGTATAATAGTAATAGTAATAGTAGCAGAAGTAATAGCAGCAGTAGCAGTATTAGTTAATCTTGGCAAAGTGACCAGAATTCTTAACAGTTCTTACGCCAACCCCCACACAAGCAAGTGACGTTTGGGTGTTTCCCTTACTTATACACCTCACTTATACACTAGTACACTTCACTTATACACTAGTACACCTCACTTATACACTAGTACACCTCACTTATACACTAGTACACCTCACTTATACACTAGTACACCTCACTTATACATTAGTACACTTCACTTATACACTAGTACACTTCACTTATACACTAGTACACTTCACTTATACACTAGTACACCTCACTTATACACTAGTACACTTCACTTATACACTAGTACACCTCACTTATACACTAGTACACCTCACTTATACACTAGTACACTTCACTTATACACTAGTACACTTCACTTATACACTAGTACACCTCACTTATACACTAGTACACCTCACTTATACACTAGTACACCTCACTTATACACTAGTACACCTCACTTATACACTAGTACACCTCACTTATACATTAGTACACTTCACTTATACACTAGTACACCTCACTTATACACTAGTACACTTCACTTATACATTAGTACACTTCACTTATACACTAGTACACTTCACTTATACACTAGTACACTTCACTTATACACTAGTACACCTCACTTATACACTAGTACACTTCACTTATACACTAGTACACCTCACTTATACACTAGTACACCTCACTTATACACTAGTACACTTCACTTATACACTAGTACACTTCACTTATACACTAGTACACCTCACTTATACACTAGTACACCTCACTTATACACTAGTACACCTCACTTATACACTAGTACACTTCACTTATACACTAGTACACCTCACTTATACACTAGTACACCTCACTTATACACTTATACCTAATTCATGTCTTACCTAAACCTTACTTATGACAACTGATTACTCACTTAAACCTTACTTATGTAACTTATACCTTAAGTTAGGGTTAGATTGGTGTTAGGTTAGAGAGAGAGAGAGAGAGAGAGAGAGAGAGAGAGAGAGAGAGAGAGAGAGAGAGAGAGAGAGGTGTATAGTGCAAACAAGTGATCGTACGCAATATAACACAAATATACTGAAATATAACAAATATAGTGAAATACAAGTAAATATATGGCATAATTTCCCATTCACAAATTATAAAAAACACGCAAGACTAAACACAAACATAAAAAAAAACATTATAAACACCAGAAAATATTCTATCCATGTATTAGTTAATCACAAGGTTACAAAAAAACAACTTGACTCAGTCTCTTTAGCTCAATTTTATATTCACAAACTATGAAAAAAAAACATAACTAAACACACAAACAAACATTATTAACATCAGGATTAATCAAAAGGTTACAAAACAAAAATAAATGCACTCAGTCGCCATGAATCCAGATGAATCCGACTTTGGCCTACGAACGCCACCATAGAAATAAACACGGGGTAGGAAACTGGTGGAGCTGGCCCCTAAAATACCATGTCTCCTGTATAGCCGCCGAATGCCACACAGATGGTGCAGCAGGCCTGGTGCCACTAACCTTGTGTATGGTGCCACTAACCTTGTGTATGGTGCCACTAACCTTGTGTATGATGCCATTAACTTTGTGTATGGTGCCACTAACCTTGTGTATGGTGCCATTAACTTTGTGTATGGTGCCACTAACCTTGTGTGTGGTGCCATTAACTTTGTGTATGGTGCCACTAACCTTGTGTGTGGTGCCACTAACTTTGTGTATGGTGCCACTAACCTTGTGTGTGGTGCCATTAACCTTGTGTATGGTGCCACTAACTTTGTGTATGGTGCCACTAACCTTGTGTATGGTGCAGGGTTGGTGCCACTAACCTAACCTAACTTAACCATACAAATAATGCCTACCCTAACCATACTAATAATGCCACTAACCACACACAGACACACACACCACGGCGGCACACCTCAGTACCAGCTCATTGCCTTAACAAAATCAAACGAGAAACGCAGCGGGTCCTTCCTCCTTAATCCTTATTGGCTCTCCCCAGATCAAGCGAGCTATGTGATTGGTTGATCGCAATCCTCTTGCATATGACGTCATGGGTGTAAAAAGCTCGCGAATACTTTGTTTACCTTTGATGATGGATCTTATACGATTAACATAGAAGTGAGAATATAATAATAATAATAATAAGAAGAAGACGAAGAAGAAGAGACGATAATGTGGATACAACTGGAACAAAACGTGAATTGAAAGAGAGAGGAAAGAAAGAAAGTACCTAAAGTAGAATCATTAAACGGTGGAGACAAGAATCACAATAAAAGGTCACACAAGGTCAAAGGTCACCCACCCTATGAACAGAAGAACAAAAGGTCAGGTCTTGAGAGAACAGGAAGAACAAAGAGGGAGAGAAGAAGAACAAAGGAGGAAGGGAACAATGGTGAGGGAGAGGGAAGACCGCCTCTGGTGTAGTGAGAGGGAGAGGGGAAGTGAGAGGGGGGAGGGTGAGGAGTGTATGAGGGGAGGTAGAGAGAGGATAAGGAGGGAGGGAGAGGGGTAGAAGAGGAGAGAATAAGAGAAGAAGGAGGAAGAGAGAAAGAGAGAGGAAGGGAGTGGGAGGAGAGGAGAGAATAAGATAAGAAGGAGGAAGAGAGAAAGAGAGAGGATAGGGAGGAAGGGAGTGGGAGGAGAGGAGAGAATAGGAGAAGGAGGAAGAGAGAAAGAGAGAATAGAGGAGGGGTAATGAAGAAGAGTGATAGGAGGAGGAGGAGGAGGAAAGAGGGAGTCTTCCTTCCTCTCCCATCCTCTTCCTCCATCTTCCCTCGCCACTCCAAGTTGATTTCATACCCACATCTCAACATCCTCCCCTCTTCTCCCCTCCTCTCCCCTCCCCTCTTCTCCCCTCTACCCAACCAGCCCAGGTGTGTTCTGTAAGGCGTTTCTCACGGCAGGAAAGAATGTGGAGAGTGAAGGAGGGTGAGGAAGGGTCGGGGGAGGAGAGAGGGGCAAGAGAAGCGGAGGAGGAAGAGATGGAAGAGGAGGAGGAAGAGATGGAAGAGGATGAGGAAGAGATGGAAGAGGAGGAGGAAGAGATGGAAGAGGATGAGGAAGAGATGGAAGAGGTGGAGGAAGAGATGGAAGAGGATGAGGAAGAGATGGAAGAGGAGGAGGAAGAGATGGAAGAGGAGGAGGAAGAGATGGAAGAGGTGGAGGAAGAGATGGAAGAGGTGGAGGAAGAGATGGAAGAGGAGGAGGAAGAGATGGAAGAGGAGGAGGAAGAGATGGAAGAGGTGGAGGAAGAGATGGAAGAGGTGGAGGAAGAGATGGAAGAGGTGGAGGAAGAGATGGAAGAGGAGGAGGAAGAGATGGAAGAGGTGGAGGAAGAGATGGAAGAGGAGGAGGAAGAGATGGAAGAGGTGGAGAGAGATGGAAGAGGAGGAGGAAGAGATGGAAGAGGAGGAGGAAGAGATGGAAGAGGTGGAGGAAGAGATGGAAGAGGTGGAGGAAGAGATGGAAGAGGTGGAGGAAGAGATGGAAGAGGAGGAGGAAGAGATGGAAGAGGAGGAGGAAGAGATGGAAGAGGTGGAGGACGAGATGGAAGAGGAGGAGGAAGAGATGGAAGAGGAGGAGGAAGAGATGGAAGAGGTGGAGGAAGAGATGGAAGAGGAGGAGGAGAGATGGATGAGGTGGTGGACGAGATGGAAGAGGAGGCGGAAGAGATGGAAGAGGAGGAGGAAGAGATGGAAGAGGTGGAGGAAGAGATGGAAGAGGTGGAGGAAGAGATGGAAGGGTGGAGGAAGAATGGAAGAGGAGGAGGAAGAGATGAATAGGTTCGAATTTGTCCTCTCTTTCATTGCGTCGTCTTTACTCGCTTGACCTTTTGCTTCTCGCAGCTTTGCCTTCAGTCTTCGGTAGCTCATGGCAATCATTCTTCTTACTCTATTTCCTATTTTTATTGCCGCGCTTTAATAGGCGTCGGTCGAGATGGCCGCGGTGGAGTCCGCGCTGTGCATCGGACGGCGGCCGAGGCTGGCCTAGGTGAGGCGCGCTGGCAGCAGGTGGTTTAGGCAGAGCATGGCAGCGGGGCTGCCCGCGCTTGGCCGCGAGGCGGCAGCGCTGGCCGGTCGGAGTGGCCGGCCTCGCTGGACTCTTTGCGGCCGAGCATGGCCAGCGGTGAGCGGCCGACGCTTGGCCGCGGGCGGCGGCCCGCCTGGCCGCGTGCGTCGGCCGCGCTGGCCGCAGGCGGAGGTCGCCGCGCTGGAATCGGCGGGCAGGCCGCGCTGGCGGCGTGCGCGTCGCGCGCGTCGGCCTCGGCCGCGCTGGGCGCGGTGGCGGCCGAGCTGGCGCGGCAGGCGGAACGTCCGACGCCTTCGGCGACGGCCTCGCTGGCCGCGGTTGGCGGCAGCGACCTGGCGCGCGGTCGGCGGCGTCGATGGCCGCGGCGGTGGCGGCCGCGCTGCCGCGGTGCGGCGCGTCTGGCCGAGGCGGCGGCCGAGCTGGCACGCGGTGGCGGCCGCGCTGGCCGCGGTGGCGCATAATGAAATGAGGCCCCAGGATGACAAATATTATCAGGTATGGTATTACGTGAAGATTAGGCACCCCAGTTAATATCACATGAAGATTAACCACCCTAACGCTACTTTGGGCGGGGTTAGGGTAGGTTAGGGTAGGGTAGAGGCATTTTTAAGTTAAACTAGGTTAGGGTAGTTTAGATTAGGTTAATGTAAAGGTTAGATTAGGTACTTTTAGGTTAGGTTAAGGTAAAGGTAAAGGTGTTTCATAACCAGGGTAGTACTAGTCAGGTGAGTGGTAGTGTGGGGTCTACCTAGTCAGCTGATGTGATGTAAACATGAGCAGCTGTCTCAAGGTCAACAATGACGAGGCAGAAAAAAACAGCTGATTTTTAAAGACAGATTTTCCCTAACAAATGATCTTCGAGACAGATTTCCCTCCCAGCCACCGATCTTCGAGACAGATTTCCGTCGCCACACTAACAGACAACAGTGTCGCCTTCACCAAAATTAATTACACTTAACTTCCCTCCGAGTCGTAATTAATTATAGGGGTATTAACTCTAATTACCAGTCATTAATGATTAGTAGTGTTAATTGTGTCTATCTATCTATCTATCTGTTTATCTATCTGTCTATTCTCCTCTTTCTCTCTGTCTTTGTCTCTATCTCTCAGTCTCTCTATCTCTCAGTCTCTCTCTCCATCTCTCTCTTTCAGTCCTTCTTTCCCCCTTTATTCTTTCTCTCCTTCCTATCCCATTTTCCCTCTTTCCTCCTCTCCCTCCCTGCCACTCCCTTCTCCCTCCCTGCCACTCCCTTCTCCCTCCCTGCCACTCCCTTTTCCCTCCTCTCTCACTCTCCCTTTTCCCTCCTCTCTCACTCTCACTTTCCCTCCTCACTCACTCTCACTTTCCCTCCTCTCTCACTCTCACTTTCCCTCCTCTCTCACTCTCACTTTCCCTCCTCTCTCACTCTCACTTTCCCTCCTCTCTCACTCTCACTTTCCCTCCTCTCTCACTCTCACTTTCCCTCCTCTCTCACTCTCACTTTCCCTCCTGACTCACTCTCACTTTCCCTCCTGACTCACTCTCACTTTCCCTCCTGACTCACTCTCACTCTTGTTGCCTCAGCAGTGCCATCGAGGTGCCATAAAGGAGCACAATAGATCCCCTTGGCACTGTGCCACTAACTCCACTCTCCTCTCCTCCCACACACAAATCCTGCCCCATATAACCATTATCCTTACCCCCATACATCCATTTACTCTATCCTCCCATTAACCCATTATATCCTCCCATATAACCATTATCCTCTCCATTCACCCATTTATTCTCCCATTACACCCACAACACCTACAGAGGGCCAAGACACCAATATACTATAAGTCCCCCGTTTTACCACCTCACATGATATGACGACGCGGCTTAACTAGCGCCTCAAGAAGCATATAACTTTTTTTTTAATATAACGACATCATAAAATTACGCTATCTTCGTTATCATGATGGAGGGTGATGTTATAATGGACTGGCTGATAATATTCTTCCCAAAATCCCTTAAACGCTCCCTAAAATTCCTTAAACGCTCCCTAAAATCCCTTAAACGCTCCCTAAAATCCCTTAAACGCTCCCTAAAATCCCTTAACCCCCTAAAATCCTTAAAAAACTCTCCCTAAAATCCCTTAAACAAAACGATAATTAATGAGATATATATTACTGAGTTATTTAGATGGTGGAGGAGGAGAGAGAGAGAGAGAGAGAGAGCCCACACCCACACAAGTGGTTCAGTAGACACAGTTCTAAAAATAAAACTTTGTTCGTTCATTTTCCTTAAGTTTTATCGTCGTGTTTTGTTTTAGTGTGTGTGTGTGTGTGTGTGTTTATTTGTTCATGTGTGTGTGCCTATCTATCTATCCATCTATCTATGTACCCCTCTCTCTCTCTCTCTCTCACACCTGTATACTGATAAGCGCGAGGGGAGGTGAAGGGGCCCAGACAAGTGTAACACGGGCGAGGGCTGGCCTGGTCTCTTTCACCTCTGTCTGTCTGTCTCTGTCTCTCTACCTATCTGTCTGTCTCTGTCTCTCTACCTATCTGTCTGTCTGTCTGTCTTTAATACCTCCCTTTTCTCTCGCCCTTCCTTTCAATTTTCCTCTTTCTCTCCTCCCTCTCTCTTTTATATCTTCTCTCTGTCCCCTCTCTTTATCTTCTTATCACCCCTCTATCTCCCTTATCCTTATTGTGTCCCCCCTTTCTCCCTTCCTCCCCCCCAAAAGAGACAATGATACAGACGTGGGAGACTTGAAGGGGGGGTGAGGGAGGAAAGGGAGATGGAAGGGAGGAAATACAAAGGAGGGAAGACAGAGATGGGAAATATTGAGAGAAGGGGAAGAGAGGTATATAAGAGAAGGAAGTGAAAGGGGAAAGGAAAAGGGGGCGTGGAGAGGGAGAGGGAAGAAAGGAGAGAGGGAGGGGTGGAGAAAGAGGGAGGGGTGGAGAAAGGAGAGAGACGGAGGATGGGGAGAGGAAAGGCAAGGAGGGAGGGAGAGAGAGAGGGTAAGGAAGGAAGGAAGGAGGGAGGGAGGGAGGGAGGGAGGGAGGGAGAGAGGGAGGGAGGGAGGGAGAGAGGGAGAGAGGGAGGGAGGGAGGGAGGGAGGAAAGTATCAGAGTCTTGGTGGTGTTGGCACCTTTACCTAGCGACATTGGCGAGTGGCACCCTGGCACCTGCCCCACCTCGTCTCGCCGTGATGGCACCCTCTTAGTACCTCCCTACAATGGCCCCAGCTTGGCATCTAGTACCCCATTACTACTCAACTAAGTATATTGGTACTCTCCTTGGCACCAGTACCCCTAAATACCGTACCACATTGGCACTATGGTACTTACGCTGGCAGTTGCACCTCTAACTTTACCTCTTGGTACTTACCCCCCAACCTGGCACTGTGGTACCTGTTCCAAAATGGCACCTTGGTACCTGGTCTAAGTTGGCACTGTGTTGGGTGTTTCAAAAGTGCCTTAAATCCCCTCAGTTCTTCTGTTTGTTTAAGTCTCAGGTCTAAGATAGTCTCCCGAGCTAATCTTCACATTTTAACTAACAAGGGAAATGTTCACCTTTACCTGTGTGAGTAAGGTATAGTACCGTGTTCATCAAGGTACCTGTCTCACACTCTCACTCTCACACACTCACTCACTCACACTCTCACTCTCACACACTCTCACTCTCACACACTCTCACTCTCACACACTCTCACTCTCACACACTCACTCACTCACACTCTCACTCTCACACACTCTCACTCACTCACACACACTCTCACTCTCACACACTCTCACTCTCACACACTCTCACTCACACACACTCTCACTCTCACACACTCTCACTCACACACACTCTCACTCACACACACTCTCACTCTCACACACTCTCACTCACACACTCTCACTCTCACACACTCTCACTCTCACACACTCACTCACTCACTCACACACACTCTCACACACTCTCACTCACTCACACACACTCTCACTCTCACACACTCTCACTCTCACACACTCTCACTCACACACACTCTCACTCTCACACACTCTCATTCACACACACTCTCACTCACACACACTCTCACTCTCACACACTCTCACTCTCACACACTCTCACTCTCACACACTCTCACTCAAACACACTCTCACTCTCACACACTCTCACTCTCACACACTCTCACTCACACACACTCTCACTCTCACACACTCTCACTCTCACACACTCTCACTCTCACACACTCTCACTCAAACACACTCTCACTCTCACACACTCTCACTCTCACACACTCTCACTCTCACACACTCTCACTCTCACACACTCTCACTCAAACACACTCTCACTCTCACACACTCTCACTCTCACACACTCTCACTCTCACACACTCTCACTCTCACACACTCTCACTCACACACACTCTCACTCTCACACACTCTCACACACACACACACACACTCACTCACTCACTCACTCACTCACAACCATAACCTTAATAATCTCAACTCATCTCTAATAACCAACAAAAAATCAACAACAACAACAACAACCACTACCAACAACCATTACCATCACCACCACCAACAACAACAACCACCACTACCACCAACAACAACAACAACCATTACTACCACCACCAACAACAACAACACCAATTACCACCACTACCACCAACAACAACAACACCAATTACCACCACTACCACAATCGTCACACAAGACAAATGCAAAACTTTAATTAAACACAAGCTGTCTTCCTTCCTCGCCACTGAGACAATTACCACAGCTCTCGTCTCTAAGCTTCCCGGAAAAACCAAGCTGATCCGGGCAAAAAACCACGAGAAGCTAAAACCGGTGAAAATTGCCATGAAAACAGAGAAGAGAGAGAGAGAGAGAGAGAGAGAGAGAGAGAGAGAGAGAGAGAGACGAGTCTGGTTGGCCCGGCAGGATGCGCGCCAAAAATCCCATTCGTGACGTCACAGTTGATTTATTTATCCAAATCAGCTGATCGCCCTATGACCCCTTTGGGATGCTGGGCTACTGTGATTATTCCTCTCCTTCCTTCCTTCCTGCCTTCCTTCTTTCCTTCCTTCCTCCATTCATTCATTGTGTTAGTTATTTCTTCATTCTGTTACTCAATCCTTCCCTCCTTCCTTTCTTCCTTCATTCATTCTATCAGCCAGTCATCCATCGACCTGTCAACCAGTCATCCATCCACCCTCAACTAGTCATCCATCCACCCTCAACCAGTCATCCATCCACCTGTCAACCAGTCATCCATCCACCTGTCAACCAGTCATCCATCCACCCTCAACCAGTCATCCATCCACCTGTCAACCAGTCATATTACCCCTTACATTTGTACTACATAAACTCACACTGATGTAGTGTATTGTACTTCTCATCTGTGCTAATTGTACATTTTGTAGAGTACATCATTAACCACCACAAGTGTACTCAACATATCAGTTATAGTACATAGTGTGTGGAGTACATTGTGTTACTCCCTTATAAAATGTACTACCTCATTTATGATTGTACTTTTAATGTACTTATCACCTACAGATGTACATCACTGTGTCCTAAGTGTCTTGAGCGCAAAATTTAAGTCAATAACAACAACAAAAACAGAAAACAAATTGACCCCTAAAATCGACCATTATTTTCCAGCAACTCAAGAACAACACCTTGAAGTACGCCCCACACACACACCAGCCCCCCGCGGCCTCAGCCCTCATCTCCGGTACATGATAATCGCCGTGTTGCTTGTGACTATATTTAAGGCTTGATGATCCCTAATGAACTGTCCTCTTTTTTCTTTCTTTTTCTTTCTTTCTTTCTTTCTCTCTTTCTTTCTTTCTTTCTCTCTTTCTTTCTTTCTTTCTTTCTTTCTCTCAACACCTCCATTGGCATTGTTTTAGTATAGAGGAATTAATATTGTTGTAGTGTCTTCTTCTATTACAAACATAGATGGTCCCAGTACTCAGCCTTGAGGTACACCACTAGTAATGTTTGTTATGCAGCGCTGTCTCTGTAATGTCGACCTCTGTTTCCTGTCCCTAATCCATGTACTAATCTAGTTTATATATAACCTGACCCATTTGTCCCTTTGTTTATTTCATCTTAGATTAACCATCTTTAACGTTAACCTAACCTAATTTAATCTTACCTAACCTAACTTCACCAAATTTAATGCTAACCTGACCTAAATTAACCTAATGTAACATAACTAAACATAATGTAACCTAACCTAACTTAGCCTAACATGAATACATACATACATACATGCATACTGTACATATATACATACATACATACATATACATCTGTTTGTGTGCACTCAGTGGAAAGGGGTTGGTTTCTTACAGTATTTCACTAGAAAGGATGTGAGGTACTGATGCTTCTAAGATGTGGCACCATTGACAAGGTGCCTGAGTAACTACTTCACCCTGGCACTAGAGTAACTACTTCACCCTGGCACTAGAGTAACTACTTCACCCTGGCACTAGAGTAACTACTTCACCCTGGCACTAGAGTAACTACTTCACTCTGGCGCTAGAGTAACTACTTCACCCTGGCACTAGAGTAACTACTTCACCCTGGCACTAGAGTAACTACTTCACCCTGGCACTAGAGTAACTACTTCACCCTGGCACTAGAGTAACTACTTCACCCTGGCACTAGAGTAACTACTTCACCCTGGCACTAGAGTAACTACTTCACTCTGGCGCTAGAGTAACTACTTCACCCTGGCACTAGAGTAACTACTTCACCCTGGCACTAGAGTAACTACTTCACCCTGGCACTAGAGTAACTACTTCACCCTGGCACTAGAGTAACTACTTCACCCTGGCACTAGAGTAACTACTTCACCCTGGCACTAGAGTAACTACTTCACCCTGGCACTAGAGTAACTACCAAAGTAGCTGTACGTCCGGTGGCACTACAGTAGACACACAGGAGTGCCGATTATAACCTTTGGCACAACAACAGAGGGACGAAGTTTGGTTAGGTTAGGTTAAGGTAGTTTAGATTAAGTGACTTTAGGTTAGGTTATTGCTAGGTTAAGGTAGTTTAGATTAAGTTACTTTAGGTTAAGTTATTGCTAGGTTAAGTTATGCTAGGTTAAGGTAGTTTAGATTAGGTTAGGATAGGTTAGGTGACCATAGCAGATAAGCGTGGCACCTTCAACACACCGGATACACACACTGTACACAGCGTTACCAGATTATGGTTGAAGCCCACCATAATATACCTCACTCACCCCTCCACTAACCTAAACTACCTTAATCTTGCATAACCTAACCTAACCTAACCTAACCTAACCTAACCTAACCTAACCTAACCTAACCCACCCCTCCACTAACCTAAACTACCTTAATCTTGCATAACCTAAACAAACCTAACCTATCCTAACCTTAACCTAACTTTGGTCAGGAGAGAGAGAGAGTGTTGCGGTCTCCTTTGAACTAAATTAACCGACCCAACCCGCTATAAAAGAGACAGAGTGACTCATACACGAGACGATGAGAGATATTTGGATTTTTTATGAGACAGTGTATAAATGTCTCTCACTCTATTTATCTACCTATCTCTCACTCTCTCCCCCTCTCTTTTTATTTATCTCTCCCTCTCTCTTTCTATTTATCTCTCTCTCTCTCTCACACTCACTCTCTCTTATATTTTTTTACGGGGATTAGACCACCCGGGCACTGGATCAGGGCCCGGGGGACGAAAATATAATAATAATAATAATAATAATAATAATACCCAAAATAGCGACAAAACCACCCAAACACTCTACCCACATACCCACACTTACCATACCCACAACCCACATACCCACACTTACCATACCCACAACCCACACACCCACTTGAAAGGTGAATCACAGCAACAAAAGGCCGCCATATTTTCCTAGTGTCTTATTTATACTAGAGTCAAGTCTCAATGACGTCATACCACTGGGGTCAAGTCTCAATGACGTCATACCACTGGGGTCATATCTCAATGACGTCATACCACTGGGGTCACATCTCAATGGCGTCACACCTTCCACGAGCCCCATACCGTAACCTTTCCTACTACTGAAGTCATTATCTTGAAGGGATAATTACAGGCTGAACACACCATTAACTTAGAACCTACAGGTACAGGTTGAGGTAGACAAACACACACACACACACAGACACAGACAGACACAGACACAGACACAGACAGACACTTTATTGTAGAGTTAGAGTTACTTATAAAAGGCAAAGGTCGTCAGTAAAGTGGTACTTAAAATAGGGCCACTTATACGACTTAAACTTTAATTTGTCAAGTGCCACTTACTTCAGACGCCACTTACTGTCACTTACTTGAGGGTAGGTTGGTGGCAGAGGTGAGTAGATTGGTAGTGATAGATGTAGTAAGCGGTGATAAGACCAGATAACAATGATAGTGAAGAGTAGTTAAGCTCTTGTGTGGTGATAGTGGTGGTGGTGGTGGTGGTGGTGGTGGTGGTGATAGTGGTGGTAGTGATAGTGGTGGTGGTGATAGTGGTAGTGGTGATAGTGGTGCATAGTGGTTGTGGTGATAGGGGTAGTGATGATGGTAATGATGATAGCGGTGGTAGTGATGGTGGTTGTAGGTAAAGATAGTGGTAATAGTGGTGGTAATGGTGGTGATAGTGGTGGTGGTGGTGGTGGTGGTGGTGATAGTGGTGGTGATAGTGGTGGTGGTGATAGTGGTGGTGGTGGTGGTGGTGGTGATAGTGGTGGTGATGGTGGTGGTGATAGTGGTGGTGATAGTGGTGGTGGTGGTGGTGATAGTGGTACGTGGTAAGCTATCAGAGATCTTATACACCAAGGTAAAATATTTAGACAATTCTAATATTAACTGTTGTATGGCAGGTGAGGTACAGGGGGTATAGACAATAACCAAAGGTGTTGTTACCGAGCTTAAGCTTTGATGGTTCATGTTTGCAGTCACCAGCTTGTTTGTTGAGTACTTTAGTTTACTCAGTGTGGAGATGATGAGACCGAGTTTCTCACAGGTCCAGCGTGGTTTCACGATGAGTTTTAGTTCGTATATTACTGTCATCTGGATAGCTAACAGTAATATTGATGGGGCTGTCTGGTATTGATTGACTTTAATAATACGTTCATAAGAACATTGAACAAAGTGGGGGTTAGTACTCCACCTTGAGGGGTACCAAGCTGCATATCTTTAACTTCACTTTTGTAACCCTGAAGCAGTGCAGCAACCCTTCTGTTGGTTAGGTAACCACTTATCCAGTGTAACAGCCGACCTTCTATATCCATTCTGGCTAGTTCATACAATATAGGTTGACTATTGGCAATATGAAATGCTGTTATCTGTGTCTTTCATCGCCATGTACAGTTAAAAGTGTAGTGATGCAGTTAATTACACCTTTGCCATGGGTGAAGCCATTTATGTTAGGAGACATGTGTTCTCTGATTCTATATAAGAGTCTGCCAAGAGCCATCCTCTCTGGGGTTGACACAGGCAGCTGGTTAGTGATATGGGACGAAAAACATCAGGCTGTCCTGGTTTGGGTATTGGTACAACAATACTGCTGGTCCATGATGTGGTAGTCGGCCCTCGGCATGACTCATATTGTACAATACCAATAATGGATTGCCCGGCTCACGCCTTAGTAGTCTAACGATGTTGTAGGAGACTCCGTCCTCGCCAGGGGCAGTAGACCTACCCCTGGCGAGGGCGGCGTCAAGCTCCCACTCAGTATATGGAACATCACACTCATCGTGCTGTTTGCCCAGCATAAAGTTAATAAGATTACTTCTCTGTACAGACTTCTCATCAAGGAGAGAGAGAGAGAGAGTATCCACCTCTACACACCCTGGGGGATCACCTAACAGACACACACCAGGCATCACCATAATGTACTTCTCTCCTTGACTACAAGTTTACCGTGGTAACAGAGGCCACAGTCAAACGGGGCCCCGCAAAACCTAACCTAACCTCACGAATGGTGATTGGAGACGTACTGGGTTAAACGCTTGGTAGAAACGTAAGGATTAGCACACAAATATGCACCTGTCTCATTCATAACATTGTAATATTAACACTGGGTTGAAATTCCAGTACCACTTTGGAAGGTCTGAATAAACAATATGAATTTACATTTTGTACCTGAAGTCCTGTAGATAATTAATCATTTAACTTGTGCAATACAGTGGAGGTAAGGTAGGTAAACAAAGGTTATGTTGCAAAGGTTAGAGGTCATGTTGCAATACAAGTCGTTGCAAAGGTCAAATATCACACTACAGTACAAGATGTTGCAAAGGTCAAAGGTCATGTTGCAAAGGTCAAATATCCCACTACAGTATAAAATGTAGCAAAGGTTCAGAGGTCACATATCAACCAAAATGTTGCATGGGTCGATCATAGATGAGACATATTGCAATCACACACACACACACGCACACACACACACACACACACACACACATATCGGAGCATCTTCTCATCCATCCATTTATTCATCTCTCTCTCTCTCTCTCTCTCTCTGTCTCTCTCTCTCTCTCTCTCCATCTACATATTCATATCGTGAAGGGGCCAACACAGAGTTCAAAGCCAGGCCGGGATGGGTTCTTCCGCAGGGGTGAGCTGTGAGAGAGGGGTGTGGGGGAGGGGGTGGGGTAAGACAGGAGTGGTTGGGGAGGACCTGGGAGAGGAGGAATAGGGAGGAAAGTATGAAGGAGGGAGAGAGATCGAGTTAGAGATAGATATAGAAAGGGAGAGAGAGGGAACGACTCTCTCTCTCTCTCTCTCTCTCTCTCTCTCTCTCTCTCTCTCTCTCTCTCTTCTATTCACACTCTCTATTCAAGCACTTATGTCATCGTACTCAGGAGATTAAGTCATCGTACTCAGGGGATTAAGTCATTGTACTCAGGGTCATCGTACTCAGGGGATTAAGTCATTGTACTCAGGTAGGTAAGACGTACAGGTAAGGCCCATTAATTGCAGGTGATGTATGACGACATAACAACAACCACCACCACACACACAGGATAAGTTAGGTTTGGTTAGATTAAGTTTGATTAGATTAGATTAGTTTAGGTTAGGTTAGGTTAGATAAGATTAGGTGATATCAAGTTAAGTTCAATTAGGGTGGATTAAATAAAGACAGATTAACACTCGTATCAGATGATATAAGTGGGTGTTGCCTAATGTCCAAGTAACACAAGCCGGGTTGTTTCATCTTCAGCTGGTCCCCCACTTACCACACTACTCACCTCTACTTTGCATTATTTATTTACTCCTGGTGTGATACGCGGCTGTGTTACCTGACGCTCACGAGAGACACTCAGGCAAACAAAACAACCCAACACTTACTGCTGATGTTTTAAGAACCAATAAACCTCTTGCGTGTGAGTGTGTCTGTGTGTGTGTGTGTGTGTGTGTACGTGTGAGTGTGTGTGTGAGTGTAGTACTTCGTTCACTACCGTCCTCTTACAGTCATACACCTGCTGACCATATAGATATAGCCCGGGTTGCTACAGATACGAGAATGAAGGTAGCAGCTGCGGCCTGGTGTGTGTAGGGGGGGGGGGGGGGGGTAAAGGTGATGGAGGTTAAGATGGTGGTGATAATGGTGATGGTGGTGCTAGTAGTAGTGGTGAAGGTGTGGTAGTAGCAGTGGTGGTGGTCGTAGTGGTGGTATAGTGATGATGGTTGTAGTAGTAGTAGTAATGATGGTAGTTAGATTAGGTTTTGGTGAGGTCAGGATAAAATTGGACTAGCTTAGGTTATAGATTCAATTAGCATAAGTTTAGATTAGGTTAGGTTAGGTTAGGTTAGGTTAGGTTAGGTTAGGTTAGGTTAGATTAGGTTAGATTAGGTTAGGATAGATTAAGATAGATTAGGTTAGGTTAGGTTAGATTAGGTTAGGCTAGGTTAGGTTAGGTTAGGTTAGGTTAGGTTAGGTTAGGTTAGGTTAGGTTAGGTCAAATCGCATAAAACAGACGATGGTCCAAGTGGGCTGTAATGGTCCCGTGGCTGCCAATTGTTGATACTCTGTTGGCCAGACCGTGTGTCCCGCTCACTTAAGCTCGTTAACTAACTCTAAACCTCTACAACTGGGTCACTAGATCCTCCACTATCATACCCTCACGAAAATAAATGAAATCAGATGAAAAATATGAAAAAAACAGAAAAATCTAAAAATATATAGAACAAAAATAGAAGCTGTTCCAATGATATATCGCCGGTCATTGTTTATTGACGAACAAACTCTTCTAAGACTATAACACACTTCATTGACCTTCATATGTGTTATACGATCGACTATGTACCTTCTGTTGCTCATCACAGTTAAAATAATAATAATAATAAAATATATAGATAGATAGATAGATAGATAGATAGATAGATAGAATGAGAAAGAAAGAAACAGAGAGACAAAGAAATAAAGAGGACGAGAGACTAAGAGGAAGAGATTAGTCAGACGGCCTTGGCTGGATCAGGCTGTAGTGTCTATCTGTTAAATAAAAACAAAAATATCACATGTTTCTGTCTACATAGCTAGTCTGTCTGTCTGTCTGTCCACGAAAAAAAGACAGACACACCACAGCCTTAAGTGAGAGTCAGAGAGGCAGCACCACTAGGCTAAGGTCGATATAACCCCCCCCCCCACTACCCCCAATCACCCCCCCCCCTACCCCCACCATTACGTCACAGCAGCCGCCCTCCTCTGACCTTAACCTTTGACCTTTCAAGACCCGAAAAATAACAACAGCAAGACCTTTTGTTTTCTCCCCTACCCTTCCCCTATCCTCCTCCCCTACCATCCCCCTCCATTCTCCCCCTACCCTCTTCTCCTACCCCCCACCCCTTCAACAACGTGTCCTATACCGGATCTATATCATGAAAATTTGACCATGTTCACCCTGACTATTCTGAAGAGGAGGGTAGAGAGGAGGGAGGAAAAGGGAGAGAGGAAGGAAGGGTAAGGGAAGGGAAAAATGGTAAGGGAAGGGAGGAAGGGTAAGGGGATGAAGGAAAGGGAGGGATGAGAGCTGGTAGAGATGAGGAAAGAGTAAGGATGAATAGGGTAAGTAAGGGAGGTGATGGGTATTTGTCTCCCTCTGTTCCTCTCCCTATTCTCCCTTTCCTTAAATTCTGGTGTTTTCAAAAATATTACATGGTGTGTGTGTGTGTGTGTGTGTGTGTGTGTGTGTGTGTGTGGTCAGGTGAGTCTCCAGCACAACACAGTACTTCAACACAAGGGGCCAACACACTTCCTGGAATGCCCCTATATTTAGCTCAACCTTACCTCCTTCCCTCCACTCCACCCCTCCTTCCCTCCACTCCACCCCTCCTTCCCTCCACTCCACCCCTCCTTCCCTCCACTCCACCCCTCCTTCCCTCCACTCTACCCTCCTTCCCTCCACTCCACCCCTCCTTCCCTCCACTCTACCCCTCCTTCCCTCCACTCCACCCCTCCTTCCCTCCACTCCACCCCTCCTTCCCTCCACTCCACCCCTCCTTCCCTCCACTCCACCCCCCTTCCCTCCACTCCACCCCTCCTTCCCTCCACTCCACCCCTCCTTCCCTCCACTCTACCCCTCCTTCCCTCCACTCCACCCCTCCTTCCCTCCACTCCACCCCTCCTTCCCTCCACTCCACCCCTCCTTCCCTCCACTCTACCCCTCCTTCCCTCCACTCCACCCCTCCTTCCCTCCACTCCACCCCTCCTTCCCTCCACTCTACCCCTCCTTCCCTCCACTCCACCCCTCCTTCCCTCCACTCCACCCCTCCTTCCCTCCACTCCACCCCTCCTTCCCTCCACTCTACCCCTCCTTCCCTCCACTCCACCCCTCCTTCCCTCCACTCCACCCCTCCTTCCCTCCACTCTACCCCTCCTTCCCTCCACTCCACCCCTCCTTCCCTCCACTCTACCCTCCCCTCCTCCAACATCAAGGCTCAGGCCACCACTCTTGTTCTCAGTGTTTGTATTAAGTGTAGGACTGACCCTCCCAACACCCATTTCAATATGAGATAGAACCTGCAGGAGGAGTGGGAGAGGAGGGTAGAGGCAAGGCAGAGAAGAGAAGAAGGGGAGGAGGAGGGGGAAAAGTAGGGGAGATGGAGGAGAAGAAGAGACAGGGTAGAGATAGAGAGGACGAAGGGAAGGTTGAGGCGGGACAGAGAGGAGGAAGAATGGTGAGGAAAGGGAGGTAGAGGCGAGGAAGAGAAAGAAGAAGGAGGAAAATGGAAGGAAAAGGAGGAGGAGGAGGAGGCAGGAGGAGAATGAGCAGAGGAAGGGAAAAATGGAGGAGGAGAGGAAGAGGAGGGAGAAGTGCTTTTGATAAAAAAACAAAAGGACAAAAATAACGAAGGAGGGAGAGGAAGGGGGAAGATGCAGGGGGAAGTGGGAGAGGGAAGTCCCCGAGGAAAAGGAGAAGAGAAAAGAATAATGGATTTCCTTCTTTCTTTCTCTCACACACAAAAACACCACCTCCCCCCCCCCCCCCCCCATGCGCATCATCCTAGGACGCCCCAGAATCCACCAGAACTGTAAACATTATGAAAGAGCTCGGGCTGCCTCCCTATCTGAGAGGATAGCTCTACTTAATACCATGTTTGGTGTCAAAATTTTGAAGAACAATGGTCCCCAAACTACAGCTCAAACTGAGTTGATGTTCTATCTGAGTAATCCCGACCATCTCGCTAGCCTTCCACAAAAGACTCTCTTTGGGGCGTGGCTTCATAAAAGTGTTGCAGATCTCTTGAAACTGAATGTCCCAATCACCCCAGACAAATCCATTAATGCCATTCCTCCTTGGCTGGATATATCAGTTCCTATTAATTACACTCCTGTTGGTAGTAAGCAAATGTTAAACACCGATGTGTTGAGATGTATTGCACATGAAACTATTAACAGACACATAGAGAGTATTAAATCAAGTGAATGTTATGCTTTTACTGATGGTTCTGTGTAGACTAACACGGGTAGAACAGGCTGTGCATGTGTAATACATAAGGAAAAAGAGATGATAGTGTCAAACAAGCAAAGGCTGAACTAACTGGGCCAGCACAACACAAACTGAACTAACTGGAATCTACTTAGCCACAGACTACCTCAAAGAAAATGGTGGTGGGATGATATTCTGTGCTTGCACGACAGACTGGCCAATGAGGCGTGTAAGAAAGTAAATGTTGACCGTGACCTTGGCCTGTCCAATGCTGTACTTAAAACTGTAAGTCAAAATCATGAACTCTGATCTAGAAGAAGTGAGAAATGCAGAGAGACCTGACAGTTGTAGCATTAGTAAATATGACAAAATTTGTGACAAGAGGTACCGGTATGGCCAGCATAAGGACAGAACTAGACAATGTGATGTAGTCTTGGCCAGAATTAGACTAGGATACAGACACATCTGGCAAGTTAGCAACGCTGTACTTATACCGGAACACTCAGCATGTAAACTTTGTGATAAACCTTTAAAGCATACACTTGAACACTATATTATTGAATGTGGCACTGTCAAATACTTCAGGCCACCTGGCTTATTGTATCATGAACTAAGTAATTACTACATTGAATCAGGAGTGCTTGAGGACATTGTTGCTGTCTATCCTAAATTTGCAAGACCACTCTGATTAGTCCTCAAATGGAATATGACTTATACTGTATATGAACCTCTGTCCTGCGTGGCAGTGAACAGTGATAGTATCTTCAGTATCAAGACCTGACTGAATTACTCGCAATAGGCAACTGTATTCCAAGCTTTGCCAGTAAATTCATTAACCATTAATTGCCCACCCCCCCCCCCACTCTCTCTCTCTCTTTATCTTTCTCCCACACAACAACAACACCCACCCCTTGCCCACACCCCCCCCCCCCACTCTCTCTCTCTCTTTATCTTTCTCCCATACAACAACACCACCCACCCCTTGCCCACACTCCCCCCACTCTCTCTCTCTCTTTATCTTTCTCCCACACAACAACACCACCCACCCCTTGCCCACACCTCATCTCTCTCTGATGAAGGGTCACGACTGGGGTATAACAGGTGTACGTGTCTAAGCACCAAGATGGTCACCAAATTTAGACTCTTGAGCTTAATTACTGAGCCTCCTCACCACTTGTCACCTTACTCTCAGGTTGCGTGTGTGTGTGTGTGACCTCCCAATACTCAATGAAGAAACAATCTGCAGGGGTGTACATGACTTAAAATCTACATCCCTTTTCGTGGCGGGGAAGCGAACGTCATTTTATACGAGTCACCCCACGAAATGTAAACACTGGATGACGTCAGACACCACGCGCAGTAAAGAACCAATCATAACCTCTCAGTTTCCAGCCACAATAATACTTAATAGTGAATGGTCAGATAATAGTGAGGGTTACGTTATCTTATGCGATTCATCATCATCTTCATCATTATCACCATCACCATTACCACCATCACCACTGCCTTCAAACACACTCCCTCCTTCCCTCCACACACTCCCTCCTTCCCTCCACACTCTCCCTCCTTCCCTCCACACTCTCCCTCCTTCCCTCCACAGTCTATCTCCCTTCCACCACCACCACCACCACCACCATGGCTCAGTAGAACACTCCTCTCACAAGCCATAGATCCAAGGTTCGATTCCCGGGCGGAGTAGAAAAACACCAGGGGACCCTACCTCAAACCCCCACCTTTGTGTACACCAGAATGAACCAAACACAAACGGAACAACTAGCCGGGGTGGTGGGGGTGTGGGGTGTGGGGCGGGGGTGTGAGGCGGGGTTGTGAGGTGGGGGTGTGAGGTGGGCATAGGAGTGAGGTGTGGGTGGTACGGGTTGGTGGGGGTTGGTTGTGGGAGTGTCGAGGAATGGGGGGGGGGGGGGGGATAGCCCTTGAAAAGACTAATAAGATACAAGGGCTTCCAGAGAGTATACTTAACTGGTAGACATACCCGATATACCACATAATTATACCACCATAGGTTTAGTAAGGCCTATCGCCTCCATAGGTCTATAAAAGGGGCCTACTCTCTCTCTCTCACTGACTGTCATAAGAGATCCAGTTAGTACAGGAAGGAACCAGTTCTGGTGTGGTCACGAGTACGCCCCACACCTCCTCCTCCTGCACCTGCCCGGTCGTTTCTCAACCCCAATGGGAAGAGATGTGTGTACATGCAACTTAAATTAACTAGTATGGTAGTTATTGTTCATGTTGTTCTTAGTTGTTGTTGTTGTTGGTGGTGTGAGTCATTAAGAAACAGGGGCCATCAGTCAGAGAATAGCTTGACTTGGGGTAGAGTTACTTTAAGCTTTTAGTGGATGTTTGATATATATAGTGTGTGTGTGTGTGTGTGTGTGTGTGTGTGTGTGTGTGTGTGTGTGTGTGTGTGTGTGTGTGTGTGTGAGAAAGTAATACACGAATTTTTTTTCGCATAAAAAATATAAGGAGCTCTCTCTCTCTCTCTCTCTCTCTCTCTCTCTCTCTCTCTCTCTCTCTCTCTCTCTCTCTCTCTCTCTCTCTCTCTCTCTCTCTCTCTAACAAATATTTCCTACATCACCGGGTAAAACCAGCCACAACCACCACCCCTACCATCCTTTCCACCTCCCCGCCCCCTCTTCCCTCACCGTCTACCCTCCATCTTTTCTTCTCTTCCCCAACTCCCTCCATCATTCTTGTTCTTCCACCCTCCTCATCATCTTCTCTACTTCCTCCTTATCCATCTTCCTTTAACCCCTCACCCTCCCCTTTAACCCCTCACCCTCCCCTTTAACCCCTCACCCTCCCCCCTACCCCTTTCTCCTCACCTAGGACAAGAAACCTATTGCTACAGAGAGAGAGAATGATTAATGAAAGAAAAATTAGACAAATATTTAGATAATTTGTCACCTCACTAACCCTCAGTGTTAGAAAAGTGGAGCCAAGAAACATACACACACACACACACACACACACGAGACATACAGATATACATACATATATACAGACAGACACAAAAACCCAGCGCAGGAGATACGGACAGAAAACACAAACATACGGTAGAGACAGACATACCCCCACCCCCTCCCCGGGTATACCAAGACATAGGAGAGAGTCTATCATCCTATATAAACATCAAGATGATATCCTATCGTAGTGTAGTGCCACCAGGGATGTCTATTGGCACTCTTGGTTATGTTGGCACTGTTAATGTTGGCAATGTTAATGTTGGACTGTTAATGTTGGCACTGTTATGTTGGCACTGTTGTTGTAAAAAATGAAGCTTGGAAACCTCCTGGTGTTGCCTTTGATTACTGGCGGTACAAAACTTGCTTTGTGGTGGCACTGAAGGCATCCACGGTGGTGAGTGCCAACCCCCCCCAACCCCCTCTTCCTACCGTCAGACGTTGGCATCAGGCCCTGGCACTGTACCCACCCCCCCATGGAGCCAGATATACAGTAATACACTCATTCTACAACAGGTGACGAGTTCAGTTGAGTACAAAATTCAATAGTACAAGAAAGTTACTAAGAACATTAGCTGAGATAACAAGTACAGTAAAATGCAACATTTACTTGGTAGTACATTAGTATACTCATGGGGGTCGTACATATGTACTCTATGCACATATAGTACATTAATTATGGTACATGAATTTACTAATGATTCTCTGGGTTAATTTGTCTCCTATCTGGTGTTAAGTGAAGGTATCTAGTTAAGGTAGAGTCTCAGTGTTAATGTTGTCTCCTAACTGGTGTGTTAAGTGAAGGTATCTAGTTAAGGTAGAGTCTCAGTGTTAATGTTGTCTCCTAACTGGTGTGTTAAGTGAACGTATCTAGTTAAGGTAGAGTCTCAGTGTTAATGTTGTCTCCTAACTGGTGTTAAGTGAACGTATCTATTTAAGATAGAGTCTCAGTATAAACCTGACGCCATGTTCTAAGTTTACACCGTCACTTACGAGAAATACTTCACCTTACGAACATTTGAGAATGTGAACCCCAAGTCATCCCAGCGCCCTCGATCAATGTCACTCACTTAAAACGCTTCTCCCTTTACAAAATTCTAAGTATTATAAGTGAGATAAAGTTGTAAAGTGTTTACTTAAGAAGCCCGGGGAGACTCAGATATTCTGTGTGGTGGCGCAAGAAGTTATATTTGTTGTTTGAAAGAAGAGAAAAACTATAGTGAAGAAATTTGGGGTAAACTTGAGATGTGAGTTTGTTGGTAAAATATTTGGCAAGTTGTGTGGTGAATTATTACGTGTTCGAGTTAATAATAATAATAATAATAATAATAATAATAATATTTTCTCTCTCTCTCTGGTGGTGTTGCTGTTGTAGTGTGTGTGTGTTTATCTATCTATCTATCTATCTATCTATCTATCTATGTATCTGCTAGACTGTAGGATATATTTATTTTTCTGTCTGTATCCGGCTGTCTGTCTACCCCCTGTCAATATTCGTACGTATTATTTTTCAGGTTGTCAGAGCTGTCATTCACCCTCTCAATGAAAGTCAGCTGGTTGTGTTTGTAAACAGATCTATACTATATAAACAGCTGATTTATGTAAACAAAGTCTTCTTCATTCATTCTTTTCTACGAATAGTTTTACACCTAATACAGCTTCTTCCTCTTGTGCACGTGTAAATGTGTACATGTTTTATGCGTACATGGATAGAAGTGTACGTGTGTATTTATGCATATTTCATACATCACTTATTTAATTACACGACTACCACCATCTCTCTCTTCATCCATATGACATAACTACCACCATCGTGTAATTTAATCACCAACATCATTGACACACACCACAATATCCCTACCACCACCACCACCACCACCACCCCTCCCACACCACTACTACCACCATTAACACACACAACCACACTCCTACCACCATTACCACCACTCCTCCCACACCCCTACTGCCACCATTAACACACACAACCACACTCCTACCACCATTACCATCACCCCTCCCACATAGTACCACACTACTACACTCTACCGCACATCCTCCCACATTGACACACAACCACACCCCCACCACCACACACTACTACACCCTACCACCACACCCCTACCGCCACCCAACACCACCAACAATTAGGTCAGTGCACACAGTCTCGAACTTAACCACACAATAGCAAGCCTTCACCACCACCATCACCACCACCACCACCATCACCACCATCACCACCACCACCACCATCACCACCACCACACCACACCACACCGCCACCACTGTACCCAGAATTCTTTAACGTATACATAAGTAAAATACGAGAGTCTATTTGCGTTTATCATATCCCCTCGGCCACCATCTTTACCACGTACCCTGGGTGAGTTAGTTAGTTAGTTAGTTTAGTTAGTTAGTTAGTTAGTTAGTTAGTTAGTTAGTTAGTTAGTTAGTTAGTTAGTCAGTCAGTCAGTCAGTCAGTCAGTCAGTCATCAGTCAGCCACATTCTCACAAGTATCAAGAGAGTAATCTCCACACTGTAGGAATATTTCTAAACGTGTATTTCTGAGAAAGTCGTAAGGTCATTTTATTTTCCTAATGTGGAGACAGACCACTTGTGAGAGAGAACCTTTAACTCAAGGCTCAAGTTACGACACCAACACGAGGGCTGAGAAGCTACGTTCATGAGGGCTGGGAAGCTACGTTCATGAGGGCTGAGAGGTTACGTTCATGAGGGCTGAGAGGTTACGTTCATGAGGGCTGAGAAGCTACGTTAGTCGAGGCATAAGTGATTCTAGCCAGTACTTACCAACACACTAATACGGTGCATGATTTACACTTATTTACTACAGGTGGGAGCATGTGAAGATTAGCCCCCCTTCCTCCTCCTCTTCCATCTTATCTCGTCCGATGATTAAATACCCTAATCTTAACTCAGAGGGTTAGATTAGGTATGATTAGTGTTAGGTTAGGTTAGGTTAGATTAGGTATGATTAGCGTTAGGTTTAGCGTTATAGGTTACATAAGAACATAACACAAGAAACTAAGGAGTCTGCAATAGGCCGGTTGGCCTGTGCATGGCAGCTCCTGTCGAGAGTTACTACCACTCTCTATCATCCATGAATCTATCTAGCCTCCTTTTGAAACTTTCCAGAGTTCCCGCACTTACTACAAAGTTGCTAAGCTTGTTCCACTCGTCCACCACCCTATTTGTGAACCAGTTCCTTCCTATCTCCCTCCTAAACCTAAACTTATCCAACTTAAATCCGTTGCTCCGAGTCCTATCCTGCTCGGATATTATAAGAACTTTATCTATATCCCCTTTATTGATTCCTTTCACCCACTTAAATACTTCTATCATATCTCCCCGCACTCTTCGTCGTTCTAGGGGATGCAAGTTTAGTTTCTTTAACCTATCCTGATATGGAAGGTTTCTAAGTCCCGGAATCATTTTCGTCATTCTTCGCTGCACCGATTCCAGTGAATTTATATCCATTCTATCATAAGGGCACCAGAACTGAACCGCATAATCGAGGTGCGGCCTGACTAGCGCAAGATATAGTTGCAATATGACCTCCGCACTCTTATTACTTACACTTCTAGATATACAATTACTTACACTTCTAGATATACAATTACTTACACTTCTAGATATACAATTACTTACACTTCTAGATATACAATTACTTACACTTCTAGATATACAATTACTTACACTTCTAGATATACAATTACTTACACTTCTAGATATACAATTACTTACACTTCTAGATATACAATTACTTACACTTCTAGATATACAATTACTTGCACTTCTAGATATGTTAGGTTAAGATGGTTTGGTTTGGTTAGGTTATGTTAGGTTAGTGATGGTTTATGTTATGTTAAGGTGGTTTAGTTAGGTTAATGTTGGGTTATGTTAGATTAAAGTGGTTTGGTTAGGTTATGTTTGGTTCAGTTAGCATCAGGTTATGTTAAGTTAAGGTGGCTAAGTTAGGTTATATCAAGTTAAAGTATTTACTCTCAAAGCTGAAATAAGCTGGTGGGGAGAAGGGGAGGGGGAGGAGCTAATCTTAAGGCGCCTCATTATACACAATGCTAACCCTAACACAGTGAACTTAAGCAACAACTACTGACACTCGTACTAATATCACCCCACAACCGGCCTTAATTCCTCCCCAGCTCTCAGCCGGCGTACTGCAGGGTCATACTGAGCACCCGCGCTGTTTGTCCACCGGCTCCTCTCCCTCTCACTAGACCAGACCCACCTCATCTTGCGTAACCTATGGCACTGCCTGGCGTCTCCTCAACCTCACAATCATTTTACTCAACTAGGTGATGTACAGAGTGCTTGTTCGGTGGGGATTTATGGGGAATTTTAGCTCTGGGGGTTGGGGATCATTTAGGGGGTATTTAAAAGGTACATGACTAAGGATTTCGCCTTTAACCTTGAACATAGTGTGTGTAGCCGGCTTTTACTCCACCACACACACACACACATCTCACCCCCCCCTCCACACACACACACACACACTCACCCCCCCCCCCCCCATCCCCACTCCCCTTGTGTTGATAATCTCAACGTGGGACTTAGCCAATCAGCGACTCGCTACCCCTGCCCCGCCCACCTTCTCCTCCTCCCCCTCCACACCCTCCCCCCGTCATGGTATTCCTTGAAACTCTCTCCCTCTCTCTCCCTCTCCCTCCCTCTCCCTCACCCCCCACTCCTCTGATCATCCTTACATCACGTGACCTGTACCAACCAAGCACACCCTTGGAAATTTCCGTTCTTCTTATGGCCACAGCTGCAGTTGAGATCGAAATTGATGGATAGAGAAAAAGATGAACGTAGGGAGAGGTACAGACAGACAGATGATTTGATAGATAAAGATATATAAAGACAGGTAGACAAATAGATAGATAGATAGATAGATATAGACAGACAGACACAGAAATATAGGTAGACTGACACACAGACATACAGTATATATATATATATATATATATATATATATATATATATATATATATATATATATATATATATATATATATATATATATATATAAATAGATAGATAGATAGATAGACACTCACACACACAGTAAGATAGACAGACAGACAAACATATAGATAGAAACAGACAGACACACAGATATATGGACAGACACACAGATATATGGACAGACAGACAGACAGACAGACAGATATATGGACAGACACACAGATATATGGACAGACAGACAGACAGACAGACAGATATATGGACAGACACACAGACAGACAGACAGATATATGGACAGACAGACAGACAGACAGACAGACAGACAGACAGACAGACAGATATATGGACAGACAGACAGACAGACAGATATATGGACAGACAGACAGACAGACAGACAGACAGATATATGGACAGACAGACAGACAGACAGATATATGGACAGACAGACAGACAGACAGACAGACAGACAGACAGACAGATATATGGACAGACAGACAGACAGACAGATATATGGACAGACAGACAGACAGACAGACAGACAGACACATAGATAAAGAACAACAATAACCTTCCTCCACACAAGCTCTCTATAGACAAGTCCATCTTACCCAGGTATAGACTCACTCACCTTTACCTTACCTGCCAACCTGAACTAAATAATGACCATGAATGAACAGGTATCCAGAGTGAACTAGTAAGAGAACACCTGGTGGAGAGGGGGAAGGGAGGGAGAGGGAGAAGATTACACAACCTGGGGGGGTCAGGGTTAGGTTAGGTTTGGTTAGGATCAGTTTCAGGTTTGGTTAGGTTAGGTTAGCGTTAGCATATTCTATCCTCCAATAAAAAAATATAGGCCCCTAATCTTCCAGGGATCCCCCACTCTCTCTCTCTCCCTTCGTATCAAAGTCCAATGCAGGAAATATCACCACAAGCCCCCAAGCTCACCTGGCTAACGCTACCTGTACTCGTTGATTATGGTATGATAAAGGTAAGTGATCTTTTAATGGTTGACGTAAGCTACCCGTGTTATTGTTTACCGTTGTATACCTGTACTGTCTGTGTATATTGTTTGTATACCTGTACTGTCTGTGTATATTGTTTGTATACCTGTACTGTCTGTGTATATTGTTTGTATACCTGTACTGTCTGTGTATATTGTTTGTATACCTGTACTGTCTGTGTATATTGTTTGTATACCTGTACTGTCTGTGTATATTGTTTGTATACCTGTACTGTCTGTGTATATTGTTTGTATACCTGTACTGTCTGTGTATATTGTTTGTATACCTGTACTGTCTATGTATATTGTTTGTATACCTGTACTGTCTATGTATATTGTTTGTATACCTGTACTGTCTGTGTATATTGTTTGTATACCTGTACTGTCTGTGTATATTGTTTGTATACCTGTACTGTCTGTGTATATTGTTTGTATACCTGTACTGTCTGTGTATATTGTTTGTATACCTGTACTGTCTGTGTATATTGTTTGTATACCTGTACTGTCTGTGTATATTGTTTGTATACCTGTACTGTCTGTGTATATTGTTTGTATACCTGTACTGTCTATGTATATTGTTTGTATACCTGTACTGTCTATGTATATTGTTTGTATACCTGTACTGTCTGTGTATATTGTTTGTATACCTGTACTGTCTGTGTGTATTGTTTGTATACCTGTACTGTCTGTGTGTATTGTTTGTATACCTGTACTGTCTGTGTATATTGTTTGTATACCTGTACTGTCTATGTATATTGTTTGTATACCTGTACTGTCTGTGTATATTGTTTGTATACCTGTACTGTCTGTGTATATTGTTTGTATACCTGTACTGTCTGTGTATATTGTTTGTGTACCTGTACTGTCTGTGTATATTGTTTGTATACCTGTACTGCCTGTGTGTATTGTTTGTGTACCTGTACTGT
>CAUDMG010002947.1:787500-790000 GCA_958450375.1 Homarus gammarus | reverse complement strand
AACGAGGAGGAAGAGGAGGAGAGGAGGAGGAGGAGGACGAGAGAATGAGAAGACGAGAAGGAGGAAGAGGAGAAGAAGGAAGAGGGCATACATAACGAAGTAACACACACACACACACACACACACACACACACACACACACACACTCACACTCTCTTACGTGACCTGAATCTACTCTTGTGTTGTTAAGTTCCGTCGTCTCATGGGGGGTTGGCCGTCACAACATGCCCATTGTGCCCAACTCTTGCCCACGCCTTGCCCATAACCTATATGAGTCCTGCCCGAAGTCTCTCTCTCTCTTAACTACAAGTCTTACCCATCTCTTTTTCACTCTTGCCCATCTCTTCTTTCCCTCTTGCCCATCTCTTCTTTCCCTCTTACCCATCTCTCTTTCCCTCTTGCCCATCTCTTCTTTCCCTCTTACCCATCTCTCTTTCACTCTTGCCCATCTCTTCTTTCCCTCTTGCCCATCTCTCTCTCACTCTTGCCCATCTGACAGGAGTGAGGAATGAAGGATAAGGAAGGGGGATGATAAGAGGGAGGGAAGGAGGGAGGGAGGGAGGGAGAGAGGGAGGGAGAGGTGATGAAAGAGGGAGGGAGGGAGGGAGGGAGGGAGGGAGGGAGGGAAGGGGGGAGGGGTGAAACAAGAGCCCAGAAATAAACAACATGAAGCACACACACACACACACACACACACACACACACACACACACACACACACACACACACACCTAATAGAACTAAATAAACCTCATAACATTTTTCTTACGATAGATAGACGAGAAAGGGATAGATAGATAGATAGATAGATAGATAGATAGATAGAAGCTATACCCTGATAATATGAGTGCCAATTAACTAGGGTCCGGTTAATTGGAAAGGCGATTATCAGTTAAATGGAACATAGGCGCCTCAGTTATACAAAATTCGGTTAATTGAAGTTAAAATTACGAGACTATCGGATAATATGAGTTAATTAACCTTCCGGATATACAATATTTATACCTGTTTATATGAACCGATTATCCAGGTGAGGTTAATAACACTTTAGTATCCAGGTAAACTTTAATTACCCAGGTTAATAGTAACTAATTACCAACATGAACAGAGAAATAATTATCCAAATGAATATGAAATAATAATTGACCATTTAGCGAGCATTGTGAGTAAGTGTCTTTGTGAGTAAGTAGCTTCAGCAATGCCACTTAACGAGAATTGTGAGTACAGTAATTATGAGTAAATGTTTTTGTGAGTGAGAAACGCCGACGCCGTCACTTCACCGGTTACAACACAAGGCTATTGACGTAACCGCAAAGGGAGTAACCGCAGGAATTCTCAGAACCTCGCCTGGACACAAGGCTCGTCTGGCAACAAGGTTATGCACTGGGGACGTTAACGCCTGGCAGCATCAAGGTAGAAGATATCGTACTGCTGCTAACGTAACCTAACCTATTACTAACCTAACCTAAACTTAACCTACTGCTAACCTAACACTAGCCTAACACTAACCTAACCTAAATCCCCCAGGTAATATTTTTTCATCAACAGGTGAAAAAAGCTGAGAGAGAGAGAGAGAGAGAGAGAGAGAGAGAGAGAGAGAGAGAGAGAGAGAGAGAGAGAGAGAGAGGGGCTAATCTTCAGGTGAGACCCACAGTAGGACAATTTCTTTCCTAACTTGACTCACCCAGAAGGATGTTGATAATCAGCGGTGTAAAAAGACCCAGCTGTGATTACTAACATCCACTCACGCACTCTGTATCTCACTTGTAGCTAGGAGTGAGGTAATGGTGAGGTGAGGTAACTGTCCATTATGTCTTCATACAACATAGCAAGTATCGTTTCCTATTTTACTCAGGAAATTGGGCAAGAGTACTGATACACATGGACAAGAGTACCACTACACCTGGGCAAGAGTACTAATACACCTGATACCTTGAACTTAATATATCAAATAATATATATAAAATAATGCTAACACACACACAGTCATCAAGGGCCCTGGCAACACAAACATTGGTCAACACGCTTGGTTAAACCGTGAAAGTCACCAAGACCGCAAGGGGAGAGTCCCTGGGTGTTTTAGTTGAGACTTCTAGGAGGCTGTTACTCCTCTCCTCTCTACTCCTCTCATCTCCTCTACTCTTGAACTCACCCTCTTCCCTCCCTCGTTCTCCCTTTCTTCAACTCCTCTTCTCCCCCCTCCCCCCTCTTTTGCTTCTTTCCCTCTACTCTTCTACTTCTCTCTCTCCCTTCCCTCCCACCCATCTTCAAATCCTCATCTCCTTTTCCTCCCTCCACTTTCTAATTCTCTCCCTCTACTCTTCAACTCATCCCCTTCCTTCCCCCCTTTCTTCAACTTCTCTTCTCCCTTTCCTCCCTCCCCTCTTCTACTTCTCCCTCCCTCCTTCTCTCTTCTCTCCCGCTTATACTCCTCCCATCCCCTCCCCTCCCTCTCCTCGTCTTCCCCCCCCCCCTCTCCTCTCTCTCCTACCTCCCTTCA
>CAUDMG010002947.1:747500-777500 GCA_958450375.1 Homarus gammarus | reverse complement strand
GTAAGTAAATATAAGTGAGGTTGTTACTTATACTTGAGGTTAAGTAAACGCCAACCCGCCTTTATACACAAGAAACACACCGACTCTCTCCCTCCCTCGCTGTGACATTAACACAAACCGGGAATAAGACTTTTTTACCCATTATGATGAAAAAACGATAAAGACATACGTATAGAAGAAGAAGAGGAGGAAGAAGAGGGAAAAGAGGAGGAGGAGGAAGAATAAAATACACAAATACCGGCAATTCCGGCAGGACTCAGCCTCCCCCCCCCCACTCCGTCCACCGTCAGCCGTCACCCCTGGCGGGAGGTTGCGTAACCCGCCACTGACAGCTACCATATTCTTATCTCCTCTTTATAAACGTTATATAATATATCCTCACCATTAATATATCCACACGGGTGATATATATTAGATAGTGTTTACGTGTCTGTCTTTAGTGATAATACATCCTGGCTTATTTACGGGTGGTGTTGGTGTTCCTTCTCTGGCGGTCTCTAGCAACACACCCTCCCCCCTCAGCTGATCCCCCCCTCCCCCTCAGCTGATCCCCCCCAGCCTAATCAGCTGTTTTAAACATGAATTTAAATATTTACGATAAATTCGATCTGACAAAGAGTAATATTTTAATCACTTGGGTCTACTCAGAGGACACTATTAAGGCGTCCATGTCGTAAGTGTACACAGCAGGTCTGGGGAATGGGTCACATCTTATGGTAGCAGACGACGCTCTGAGCTGGGAGCCAGACCGCGTCACCGCGCACCAAATGTTTGAAAGTAAGACGTTATCAGCGTGACACACACCAGAAAACGACGCTTCGGGTTATTTTCTCGCTATACATGACATCACCACACTTCAACATACACGGCATGGTTATAGAAATGACAATTGAATTTGTACTTACTTCCGCCGCCATCCCTTTGGTCGCCATTACACAGGCCAGAGGCAAGAGCGTGTGACGTCACTGATCACGTGAGCGTCGACCTAGGAGCAGGCGCCCGACCACACCGCCAACTTCAAGTCCTCTACTTACACACTTAACACTCACTTGTACTTAACCTACATCAAGGCATTAAGTCTCTGTATCCACAACTCCGTTATATACGGCTCCATAACGCAACAGTACATCTTGTTATGCCCAGTGCTTATCCAGTCGACTTATGGACGTATTGGTTTGTCACCTAAGTCCAAAACGTCAGCAGGTACCTCAAGTCCAAAACGTCAGCAGGTACCTCAAGTCCAAAACGTCAGCAGGTACCTCAAGTCCAAAACGTCAGCAGGTACCTCAAGTCCAAAACGTCCAATACCACCCAGTCGTCTCTAGATGTCAACACCTGTGCCTTTGTACTAAGCTAATTACCTGAACCCACGTACAGGTGAATTGTGTATTAATTCGTAAGGCACATTTATATAAGCCCCTAGTGCTAATAGACCCCAGTCCTAACAGGCCCCAGTAATAATAGACCTTTCCTTATAGGCCTGTCTTAATTGGTTTCAGTCCTAATACGCCTCAGACCAAACTGACTCCATACCGAATAGACCCCAGTCCCAGTAGACCCCAGTCCCAGTAGACCCCAGTCCCAGTAGACCCCAGTCCCAGTAGACCCCAGTCCCAGTAGACCCCAGTCCCAGTAGACCCCAGTTCCAATAGACCCCAGTCCCAGTAGACCCCAGTCCCAGTAGACCCCAGTCCCAGTAGACCCCAGTCCCAATAGACCCCAGTCCCAATAGACCCCAGTCCCAGTAGACCCCAGTCCCAGTAGACCCTGCTAGATTACAACTGGAACCTATATGATCTCTCCCCCCCAAAAAAAACAATTATATGAAAATAAATTAAATAAAAAATAAAGTATTAAAAACAAAATAATTTATTCCACCACATCAAAGAATCGTTACATTTGGCTGAATAAATTAATAATAATAATAATAAAAGTTGCCGTTGTGTCACGTCAACTAAAGTCATTAATTACTGAGGGGAAAAAATATTAAAATTAATCTTAGGGAGAATGAATCTGGTTGAAGGTTATTAAAGTAATGATGATAGGGAAATAATATTAATTTGGGGAAGAAATATTGGTAGGGAACAAAGTAGTATAATTCAGGGAAAAAAGTAGCGCTAGGGGAAAAGTAGTGTAATTGGGGGGGGAAAATAGTGTTTGAAGTAAATAATTCAGGAAGATAATTAATGTTTGGAGTGAGTCCTTAAGGGAGGGAGTAGCGTTTGGAGTATGTACACCCCCCCCCCCCACACACACTCCCTTTCACTCTCACTCACTCTTCCCTCCTCCCTCTCTTTCTCTCCTGCACACACTCCCTTTCACTCTCACTCCCGCTTCTCTCTCTCTCTCTCTCTCTCTCTCTCTCTCTCTCTCTCTCTCTTACACAATAACAACAACAATAATAACAATAGTAATAAAATTATATGTCAATAAAATCATTTCTACTACGACACACAGACAGACACCACAATAATAATCGTTTGCAGACACTCAACCAATCAGCGAAAACCTGGACAAGCGGCCTGACCTCAAATTGGGCAATTAGCAGGTTGAAGTCATTGTCAACGGCACCATTAACAAGGCGCCTGCCACTCTACCGCTGTGTTGAATGGGGGCGCTCATTAATGGCGGCCCGCTGTCTGGAGCATTACAGTGGTGCAGAGAGGGAGGAGGAGAGGGAGGGGGAGAGGGAGGAGGAGAGGGAGGAAGACAGACAGAGGGAGGGGGAGGAAGACAGACAGTGGGAGGGGGAGAGGGAGGGAGAGATAGACAGACATACACATAATCAAGGTTGGCACTAATGGTTGGCACTAATGGTTGGCACTAATGGTTGGTGAAGCAGGTAGTTCGCTCGCCAGGTGGCGCCTATCACCTGTTACGCCTTATTGAGTTAATCCCTCATAAAACTTCAGCATGTCAACAGGTTATTATATATCATCTATGTATACTGCACTGTCTATGTATACTGTATTACCTGTACTGTCTCTGTATACTGTATTACCTGCACTGTCTATGTATACTGTATTACCTGCACTGTCTATGTATACTGTATTACCTGTACTGTCTCTGTATACTGTATTACCTGCACTGTCTATGTATACTGTATTACCTGTACTGTCTATGTATACTGTATTACCTGCACTGTCTCTGTATACTGTATTACCTGTACTGTCTATGTATACTGTATTACCTGTACTGTCTCTGTATACTGTATTACCTGCACTGTCTCTGTATACTGTATTACCTGCACTGTCTATGTATACTGTATTACCTGCACTGTCTATGTATACTGTATTACCTGCACTGTCTCTGTATACTGTATTACCTGCACTGTCTCTGTATACTGTATTACCTGCACTGTCTCTGTATACTGTATTACCTGCACTGTCTATGTATACTGTATTACCTGTACTGTCTCTGTATACTGTATTACCTGCACTGTCTATGTATACTGTATTACCTGTACTGTCTCTGTATACTGTATTACCTGCACTGTCTATGTATACTGTATTACCTGTACTGTCTATGTATACTGTATTACCTGTACTGTCTATGTATACTGTATTACCTGCACTGTCTCTGTATACTGTATTACCTGCACTGTCTATGTATACTGTATTACCTGTACTGTCTCTGTATACTGTATTACCTGTACTGTCTCTGTATACTGTATTACCTGCACTGTCTCTGTATACTGCATTACCTGCACTGTCTCTGTATACTGTATTACCTGCACTGTCTCTGTATACTGTATTACCTGCACTGTCTATGTATACTGTATTACCTGTACTGTCTATGTATACTGTATTACCTGCACTGTCTCTGTATACTGTATTACCTGTACTGTCTCTGTATACTGTATTACCTGTACTGTCTCTGTATACTGTATTACCTGCACTGTCTCTGTATACTGTATTACCTGTACTGTCTCTGTATACTGTATTACCTGCACTGTCTCTGTATACTGTATTACCTGCACTGTCTCTGTATACTGTATTACCTGCACTGTCTATGTATACTGTATTACCTGTACTGTCTCTGTATACTGTATTACCTGCACTGTCTATGTATACTGTATTACCTGTACTGTCTCTGTATACTGTATTACCTGTACTGTCTCTGTATACTGTATTACCTGCACTGTCTCTGTATACTGTATTACCTGCACTGTCTCTGTATACTGTATTACCTGCACTGTCTCTGTATACTGTATTACCTGCACTGTCTATGTATACTGTATTACCTGTACTGTCTATGTATACTGTATTACCTGCACTGTCTCTGTATACTGTATTACCTGTACTGTCTCTGTATACTGTATTACCTGTACTGTCTCTGTATACTGTATTACCTGTACTGTCTATGTATACTGTATTACCTGCACTGTCTCTGTATACTGTATTACCTGTACTGTCTCTGTATACTGTATTACCTGTACTGTCTCTGTATACTGTATTACCTGTACTGTCTCTGTATACTGTATTACCTGTACTGTCTCTGTATACTGTATTACCTGCACTGTCTCTGTATACTGTATTACCTGCACTGTCTATGTATACTGTATTACCTGCACTGTCTCTGTATACTGTATTACCTGCACTGTCTCTGTATACTGTATTACCTGCACTGTCTCTGTATACTGTATTACCTGCACTGTCTCTGTATACTGTATTACCTGCACTGTCTCTGTATACTGTATTACCTGTACTGTCTCTGTATACTGTATTACCTGTACTGTCTATGTATACTGTATTACCTGTACTGTCTCTGTATACTGTATTACCTGCACTGTCTCTGTATACTGTATTACCTGTACTGTCTATGTATACTGTATTACCTGCACTGTCTCTGTATACTGTATTACCTGTACTGTCTATGTATACTGTATTACCTGCACTGTCTATGTATACTGTATTACCTGCACTGTCTATGTATACTGTATTACCTGCACTGTCTATGTATACTGTATTACCTGTACTGTCTCTGTATACTGTATTACCTGTACTGTCTATGTATACTGTATTACCTGTACTGTCTCTGTATACTGTATTACCTGTACTGTCTCTGTATACTGTATTACCTGCACTGTCTATGTATACTGTATTACCTGCACTGTCTATGTATACTGTATTACCTGCACTGTCTCTGTATACTGTATTACCTGTACTGTCTATGTATACTGTATTACCTGTACTGTCTCTGTATACTGTATTACCTGTACTGTCTCTGTATACTGTATTACCTGCACTGTCTATGTATACTGTATTACCTGCACTGTCTATGTATACTGTATTACCTGTACTGTCTATGTATACTGTATTACCTGTACTGTCTATGTATACTGTATTACCTGTACTGTCTATGTATACTGTATTACCTGTACTGTCTATGTATACTGTATTACCTGTACTGTCTCTGTATACTGTATTACCTGCACTGTCTCTGTATACTGCATTACCTGTACTGTCTATGTATACTGTATTACCTGTACTGTCTCTGTATACTGTATTACCTGCACTGTCTCTGTATACTGTATTACCTGCACTGTCTATGTATACTGTATTACCTGTACTGTCTATGTATACTGTATTACCTGTACTGTCTATGTATACTGTATTACCTGTACTGTCTATGTATACTGTATTACCTGCACTGTCTATGTATACTGTATTACCTGTACTGTCTATGTATACTGTATTACCTGTACTGTCTATGTATACTGTATTACCTGTACTGTCTATGTATACTGTATTACCTGTACTGTCTATGTATACTGTATTACCTGTACTGTCTCTGTATACTGTATTACCGGCACTGTCTCTGTATACTGTATTACCTGCACTGTCTATGTATACTGTATTACCTGTACTGTCTATGTATACTGTATTACCTGTACTGTCTATGTATACTGTATTACCTGTACTGTCTATGTATACTGTATTACCTGCACTGTCTCTGTATACTGTATTACCTGTACTGTCTATGTATACTGCATTACCTGTACTGTCTGTATACTGTTACCTGTACTGTCTAGTACTGTATTACCTGACGTCTGTATACTGTATTACCTGTACTGTCTATGTATACTGTATTACCTGCACTGTCTATGTATACTGTATTACCTGTACTGTCTATGTATACTGTATTACCTGTACTGTCTATGTATACTGTATTACCTGCACTGTCTATGTATACTGTATTACCTGCACTGTCTCTGTATACTGTATTACCTGTACTGTCTATGTATACTGCATTACCTGTACTGTCTATGTATACTGTATTACCTGTACTGTCTATGTATACTGTATTACCTGCACTGTCTATGTATACTGTATTACCTGTACTGTCTATGTATACTGTATTACCTGTACTGTCTATGTATACTGTATTACCTGTACTGTCTATGTATACTGTATTACCTGTACTGTCTATGTATACTGTATTACCTGTACTGTCTATGTATACTGTATTACCTGTACTGTCTATGTATACTGTATTACCTGCACTGTCTATGTATACTGTATTACCTGTACTGTCTATGTATACTGTATTACCTGTACTGTCTCTGTATACTGTATTACCTGTACTGTCTCTGTATACTGTATTACCTGTACTGTCTATGTATACTGTATTACCTGTGCTGTCTATGCACATCTATCTATCTATCTTCACTACTCGAGGTTGACTGTGTGTGTGTGTGTGTGTGTGTGTGGGTGTGTGGGTGTGGGTGTGTGTGTGTGTGTGTGTGGGTGTGTGTGTGTGTGTGTGTGTGTGTGGGTGTGTGTGTGTGTGTGTGTATGTGTGTGGGCGGCGCCTGAACGACCTCACATCATCACGGGAGAAACACACTTGAGCCCCACACACAAGGAGGTCATTAGTGAGAGACAGAGACGGACGGAGAGACGGAGAGAGAGACGGAGAGAGAGACAGAGAGACGGAGAGAGAGACGGAGAGAGACGATGATAGAGACAGAAAGATAGAAAGAGATAGAGACAGTCAGAGGGAGACAGAGAGACAGAATAATAATTAGAAGAATCAATGGATGTGACCAAGGAAAAATTGAAGACAGACAGACAGGCAGACAGAAATAGAGCCAGAGAGAACATACTGTACACACGGACAGAGAAAAACATTAAAGAAAGAAAGAAAGAAAGAAAGAAAGAAAGGAGTCAGGTACCTGGGTTCATCAGGTGCCTGTGTCAGGTGTGTGTCAACAAGTATCTTCCATAATTAAGATGAACCGTATTGTACCCCTCTCTCTCTCTCTCTCTCTCTCTCTCTCTCTCTCTCTCTCTCTCTCTCTCTCTCTCTCACTTAAAACCCAACAATAAACACACACACACACACACACACACACACACCCAACCAATCAGAGGAGCTGTCACCAATATCCCCCGATAACATTAGAGAGAGAAAGATAAAGGCCCATTTGGAGACGTGAATGTATTTGTCAATACTCAAGGATGAATGAGTGAACGACTGCCAAGCTCAGATAACAGTATGGCTGACGAGGGGGTTAAATTTGGCGTTGCTGACCTCGAGTGCTGCTGACGAGTGATACGAGATGCCAAAAAGATTCCGCAATTGGGGTGACAGCGGTAGTGAAGATGTGGAAATGGTGGTAGTGGTGGTGGAGAGTACAAGTGGTGGAGAGTACAAATGGTGGGAACTTCTTGGTCTACTACTACTACTACTACTACTACTTTTTTTTTTTTTTTTTTTAACGTGGCCTCCAGCCTCCCCCAATAGCCACACCTTCGCCACCATTTATTTACCTTAATATTAAATATCCTAATACATAAGAAGCTATCCTATCTTATGTTGAATTAGTTGAGCCGCAGATCTATGCGGCATTCAGTGACTGTAGCCTCATAGTCAATATCCGCAGCAGTTGTCGGAGTAGGGGCAGAAGCTCTCGTTCCCCTGAGGCAGAGCAAAGCCGACCGAAGGAGAGAGGACAGTCGACATCTCATCCAGGCTGTAACATAACTTCTGGGCTGCTGCTTCTGTTCGGAGATCAGCTCCGCGAGTCTGGCGTAGAAACATCTTGCACTTGGTCCCATCCCACCAGAGGTTGTGAACACTAGAGGAGTGAAGCTGCCTTGATCAACATTTTGTATTCTCTCCCCATATGCCCTTCTCTTGTCGTTCTCGTTCCTCCTATGCGCAGCATCGAGAGCTAGGTTACGGTGACAAACGGCCATGGGATCAAAAATCCTGATGTCGAAGAAAGCTCGCTGTCCCCGCGTCCAGAATCCTCGAGCACTGACGTCCACACGGGCTTCGTTAGAAGTGCTTGAAGTCCTATGTTGGAAGATCTAGCCATCCAGTGGAAGGAGGGTCGGTTCTACCATGACGTCCCGGCAGATTTCCTTCAACATATTTGCTGTGAGATCCCTTACCTCGTCATGCCTCATGCATATGAAGCCCCCCTTCTTGCAGACCATGGCGTGATCGCCATCATAGGAAGAGCCACACACGCATTGGGAGGGCAAACCATCTACTGGCCAACCGTACCTTAGAGCAATGGCATCTGTAAATTCTTGTTTGTTAAGGCTGAAACCATTTGCCCTTATCGGTAACGTAGTTAACCAGTTCGAGGCGCCCACCTCCTGCGCTATAGCTACTTTTTTTGTCAAATTTTCTGGAACCTGCAGCAATAGTTGCTGCAACATGTCATTTTGGCAGTGCTGCCGATCTGTTGTAATGGACCTACGGATCTTATTAACTTCGCTGGTGTCCACTTCCCTTGTTGCATTCTGGGCTATTATGTGGTCAGTGAGGGCTGCCGTGAGCTTGAGTGAATTTTGATGTTCAGAGTTATTAAAGGTAGTATTAACATCGGTTCACCAAATTAAAGAATAAACGAAAACCACAAGAAATTTTCACACAACCAAGTCGATCCATCTATGACTTACTGACTACATTAAACCACGCTACAAAAAACTCCCTCACTCACTACAAGAACCTCCATCCATCACTCAGGTCAGGACAGGCAGGTATTAAGTTAACTAAAAGCGATATCTCCTATTAAATAAAAATATAGTCAAGTTAATCTAAAATCCATGAGGAAATTGGTTAACCCGATGAGAGAGAGAGAGAGAGAGAGAGAGAGAGAGAGAAGAGAAAGATAAAAGAGAGAGAGAGAGAGAGAGAGAGAGAGAGAGAGAGAGAGAGAGATAATATATTTGGTCAGGGAGAGTTACTTGATTTAAGTGTTTGGGAGGTGGTGTGTGTGTGTGTGCATCAAGTGGTGTTATTCTCTGCTTGTTGTGTACCGTATGGTCTAGTGTTGTGTTGTGTTGTGTTGTGTTGTGTTGTAGTGCATGTTGTGGGGTTTTAATAAGAATGCTAATGATGATGATGATAAAAACAACAACAACAACAACAATAATAATAATGATAACAATAACAACAACAGGGAGGTACTACTGCCTGGGGAGACATTGGAAGCATAATGTGTTGTCTAATGGTGGACCCTGCTGCCATATGTGACCAAGTCCCAGGTTGATGATCTGACTTTCTGCCTCATTTACACACAATTGCAGGATCTCAATTGTTTCTCTTACTATTGACAACACAACATACATACATATATCATTTCTCACTATTTACTTATTTACTTCTTCTTTATAGTTCTTTATTATTATTAATAGTTATCATTTTATTTTATTATTTTATTTTTATTATAAATTTTATTTACTATGGCTTATTATTATTATTATTATTATTATTATTATTATTATTATTACATTTTCGCCCCCAGGCCTCGATGAGGGTCAGTGACTAATGCCCTGGTGAGCTAATACCCGTAAAAAAAAATAAAAACAACAATAAAAACACTAACAACAACAATAACAATAATAGTAGCAACAAAGACAACAAGAACAAGAAGAAGAAGAAGACAGACAGAGAGAGCAGCTTACACACGTCAGTGGGAGTGAGTGTGTAAATAGATCCCCCTCACTGCCACCAAGTGTATGTTAGCTCACGTGTAGTGGTGGTGGAGCTGATAGTACTGCCATTAATAACTTTACTGGTAGGAATAATGGTGATGGTGATAACAGCAATACTCCACTATACCACCACCACCACCACCACCACCACCACGACCACCACCACCACCACAATTCTCTTTTACCTCCTTCCTTCCTTCTCCTCCTCCTCCTCTGACACTATCTTCCTCCTTGTCTTACTATTTACTGAAGACTGCTGAGGTTTGTATACGTCTTCCTGGCCGGCCGGTGTCCTCAGGCTCCCTCGATATACTTCTCCTCATAACTGGAGAACCTAACTGACTCGCCTTAAGTTACGGCATTAACGTGGATGCTCAAACATTCATCAGACAAACTTCCTGAGCTTGTTAGTGTGTGTGTGTGTGTGTGTGTGTGTGTGTGTGTGTGTGTGTGTGTGTGTGTGTGTGTGTGTGTGTGTGTGTTGTCTGTACTTTATAATTGCCTGTTTTCCTCTATCTATCTTTCTATCCATTTATTAAACGTGAAACAGAGAGAAAGAAAAGGTCTTGATACACTGTTCTGTCTCTCTCTCACCCCCCTCTCTCTCCCCTCTCTCTCACCCCCTCTCTCTCACCCCCCTCTCACCCCCTCTCTCTCACCCCCCCTCTCTCTCACCCCTCTCTCTCACCCCCTCTCTCACCCCCCTCTCTCACCCCCTCTTCTCTCTCCCCGTCTCTCTCACCCTCTCTCTCACCCCCTCTCTCACCCCTCTCTCTCCCCCTCTCTCTCACCCCCTCTCTCTCACCCCCTCTCTCTCACCCCCCTCTCACCCCCTCTCTCTCACCCCCTCTCTCACCCCCTCTCTCTCACCCCCTCTCTTCTCACCCCCCTCTCTCACCCCCCTCTCTCTCCCCCCTCCTTCTCACCCCCTCTCTCACCCCTTCTCTCTCACCCCTCTCTCACCCCCCGCTCTCACCCCCGTCTCACCCCCTCTCTCTCACCCCCCTCTCTCTCACCCCCTCTCTCTACCCCCCTCTCTCACCCCCTCTCTCAACCCCCCTCTCTGTCTCACCCCCTCTTCTCACCCCCTCTCTCTCACCCCCTCTCTCTAACCCTCGCTTCACCCCCCCTCCCTCTCACCCCTCTCTCTCACCCCTCTCTCTCACCCCCTCTCTCTCACCCCCCTCTCTCTCACCCCCTCTCTCTCACCCCCTCTCTCTCACCCCCCTCTCTCACCCCCTCTCTTCCACCCTCTCTCTCCCCCTCTCTCTCACTCCTCTCTCTCACCCCTCTCTCTCACCCCTCTCTCTCACCCCTCTCTCTCTCTCACCCCTCTCTCTCACCCCTCTCTCTCACCCCTCTCTCTCACCCCTCTCTCTCACCCCTCTCTCTCACCCCTCTCTCTCACCCCCCTCTCTCCACCCCCTCTCTATCACCCCCCTCTATCACCCCCTCTCTCTCACCCCCCATCTCTCTCACACCCTCTCTCTCACCCATCTCCTCACCTCTCTTCACACCTCTCTCACCCCCTCTCTCTCACCCCCCCTCTCTCTCACACAGTACAGTTAGCCACACCATAAAGTATTCCCCTCCTCCATTTTTCTCCCCCTAAACACTGTCGCCTTCGCCTTACTCCGGTTTGTTTTGCTTCACTGAAAAAACGACGCTGGTGGAAAAGTGCGAGGTGGGGTGCCAGGTGTGTGTGTGTGTGTGTGCGTGTGTGTGTGTGTGTGTGTGTGTGTGTGTGTGTGTGTGATATTCTTTAGATGTAGGTTTTTGTTAAGCATATATATATGTATTCGTGTGCATGTAAGTGTGTTGAGGATTATGTGCATGTGTGCGTGTAGGCGTGCATACATGAATGTCACACACACACACGTCAATAGAATAAGCTTACAACTGCTGGGTTTTTGTTATATCTGTCTATAGAATCTAGTCTGAAATATAGACAGTAATCCGTGGGAACAGAGCAGGCAGGGACACACACACACACACACACACACACACACACACACACACACACACCCACACACACACACACACACACATACAAATTTATATACACACGAATGCAAAAAAACACACAAACACAGACACATAAACACACACAGAAATATATACACACAGACACATCTCCAAACATACACATACAAACATACACAGACACACACACACACAAGCAGACAAACAGACACAAACAATCAATGTGGCTGTGTTGTCAGTGTGAGTTCTCGTGCGGCATGTGAGAGTGAGGAAGCCTTGTGAGAGGGAAGGAGAGAGGGAAGGGATGAGGGAGGGAGTGGAGGGAGAGGGAATGAGAGAGGGGAGAGGGAGTAGATAGGGAAAGGAAGAGGAAAAAAGAGGGAAGGTAGGGGAGGTGGGATAAGGAGAAGCAAAAAGATGGAGGGAAGGAGAAAAAGGGAAGGAAAGGGGGAGGGAGGGAGGGGGAGTGTGAGGGGGGGGAGTGTGAGGGGGGGGAGATGTGAGGTAATGGCATTGAGGAGTGAGTAAGGGTTCAGACAGATGAGGGGGGAGGAGGGGAGGAAGGGGTTGTATGTGTGATGTAGAGAAGGTGGGGGAGGGGAAGGGAGGGGAGGGGAGGGGAGGGGAAGAGATTACATGACATTTACGGGTAAGAGAGAGAGTGGGGACACACACACACACACACACACACACGGCATTGCTTTTTTGGTCTGTCTGTCTGTCCCTAACCTAACCAAGCTAGGCTGGTTTGATCAATTCTCCTCCCCCTCCTTTCTCCTACCCTCACTACCCCTCCCCCTCCTTTCTCCTACTCTCACTACCCCTCCCCCTCCTTTCTCCTACTCTCACTACCCCTCACCCTCCTTTCTCCTACCCTCACTACCCCTCCCCCTCCTTTCTCCTACCCTCACTACCCCTCCCCCTCCTTTCTCCTACCCTCACTACCCCTCCCCCTCCTTTCTCCTACCCTCACTACCCCTCCCCCTCCTTTCTCCTACCCTCACTACCCCTCCCCCTAACCACATTACGCCTCACTAACAAGCTAACTAACCTTAACCTATTTTGGGCTCATCAAGCTAGACCTAGACGCCACCGAGGGGAGAGTGAGGGGAAGGAGGAGGGGGAGGTGAGGAGGAGAGGGGGGGGGAGGGAGGAAGAATGAGATGGAGGGAGGAAAAAACATATGGGAGGAAGAAGGTGGAGAGAGAGGGAGAGAGGGGGGAGAGATAAATGAGAGGGATGTGTGATGCAAGAATAAGAGGGGATGAGGGAGGGAGAGGGAAAGGCAAGAGAGGTGAGGAAATAGAGAGAGAGAGAGAGAGAGAGAGAGAGAGAGAGAGAGAGAGAGAGAGAGAGAGAAAGAGAGAGAGAGAGAGAGAGCGAAGTGTTTTAGTTGACAGAGATGCATGATGCAATAGTAAGGGAAGGGGAGGGGAGAGAAGATGAGGGAAGGGGAGGGGAGATGAGGGGAGGGGAGGTGAGGGGAGGGGAGGTGAGGGGAGGTGAGGTGAGGGGAGGTGAGGGGTGAGAGAGGGTGTGTCAAGCCATAGATAGACAAACCCTCACATTAACGCAGCTTAAGAAGCCCTGTGTCCCCCTCTACCCTCGTGACGTCACACCAGGGGGAGGGGGGGATGAGTCCTGTTGGCACACCTTCACAGAGACCTACTGTAAGTCCTAGTAGACCCCAGTCCTGTTAGACCCCAGTCCTAGTAGACCCCAGTCCTGTTAGACCCCAGTCCTAGTAGACCCCAGTCCTGTTAGACCCCAGTCCTGTTAGACCCCAGTCCTGTTAGACCCCAGTCATGTTAGACCCCAGTCCTGTTAGACCCCAGTCCTAGTAGACCCTAGTCCTGTTAGACCCCAGTCCTAGTAGACCCTAGTCCTGTTAGACCCCAGTCCCAGTAGACCCCAGCACTAATAGGTCCCAGGATTAATAGAAGACCCCAATTTAGCAGACCCAAGTTCTAATAGATCCCAGCCATAATAGGCCCCAGACTTAATAGATTACAGTTCTAATAGACCCCAGTCCTAGTAGATCCCAACCTTAGCAGCCCCCAATCCGAGTTGATCGAAATCCTAGTAAAACCCCCAGTCCTGGCAGACCCCAGTCCTGGCAGACCCCAGTCCTGGCAGACCCCAGTCATGATAGACCCAGTTAAGTCTGGGGACCATTTGACAAACAGGACTTTTTTTTTTTTTGACTAATGAAACTTATCGAAAAAATAGAGAGAGAGAGAGAGAGAGAGAGAGAGAGAGAGAGAGAGAGAGAGAGAGAGAGAGAGAGAGAGAGAGAGAGAGAGAGAGAGAGAGAGAGAGAGAGTTCCTTTACATATGAGACTATAAAATGTAATGGTAGTAGTAGTAGTAGTAGTAGTAGTAGTAGTAACATTATTATTATTATTTTCACTTATATTATCATCATAGCTGTATTATTACCATTAATTTCATCACTATCACCGCCACCACCATCATCACCACACCCCTCCTTCCCTTCACCATCTTGACAATCACACAATCATGCAATAATGAACCACACACACACACACGCACACACACGCACACACACACACACACACGCACACACCTGACAGGGAACCGGGCCATTGTAAGCTGCACAATGACATTTCAGACACAATATGCAAATTATTTTTCGTTCGGTTCAGATTAAAATTCTCGTGTGGGGTAAAAAAACACCCGCTTTTGTCGGTGTTAAATGACAGGAGAGTGGGTAGGTGGGTTGGTGGGTAGTGGGTGGGTTGGGTGAGAGGAAGGGTGGGTTTGGTGGTGGGTGAGAAAAGAGAGAGAGAGAGAGAGAGAGAGAGAGTCCCTTGATTGACACACTGCAATTTAAATATTTCGCGCGGGTATGTATGTATGTATGTATGTATGTATGTATGTATGTATGTATGTATGTATGTATGTATGTTCATTTATGTGGATTCATACATAAGGGTCCCATACACAACACCTACAGGAACAATATACACACAACACACAGTATACTAAGCCCTTCGGTATACAAGGAGACAACATGGCCGGGACACTGCACTTGACAGCCTTCATTTCCCCAACTGTTAAATAAGTCTCCCATCAAATTTAAAAACCTCGGCTCAGTTTGTTTTTCTTCAGAATATTAAAAACTACAGTGACGTATTATTAAATTTATAGACGTACTTATAAAAAAATTACATTAAATTTTCCAAAATATTAAAGACCTGGAGGGGCATTATTACACGATTCTTGACACGTACAGTATATATATTAAAAACATCAATAAAAATCTCCAACTTATTAAAACATAACTAAATTCCTCATCTAATTATCAAAACATATCATTAAAAACCTAAAAAAAAAAAATTCAAAAAATATAAACCACGAAATTTTTCTCTAAATTCTCTCATTACACAAAAAATAAATAAATACAAATTAATAACACCACAAAAATCGATCATTAAAATCCTAACCCCAAAGCCCTCAAAAAATTCCTAAATAAATACATTAATAAATTCTAGTAATAATTCCCGGGGTCAACTTTCTGTTATTGAGTGGAAAAAAAAACAATTTATTAGACCCAAAAAAATATATATAATAGAATTTTAATATTTTTGATATAATTTTAATATTTTACTCTACGGTTCATTGTTAACACTATTTTATTTATTGTTGAGTTATTACTATTGTATGTGTGTGTGTGTGTTTGTTTTCCTTGTTTGTTGTTTTGAATACCATTTGCTAGTGTGCTTGTGACTGTTTGTGACTGTTTGTGACTGTTTGTGACTGTTTGTTTGTAGGCTATTTGTTAGTGTGTTTATGATTGTGTTTGTTTTGTGTGTTTGCGTTTGGTGGTTTGTATGTTATTTGCTTATGTGTAAGTGTGTTTGTTTTATGTGCTTGTTAGTGTGCGTTTGTGAGTTTGTTTACGTTTACAGGTTTGGAAAGTGCTTGTACGTGTGTTTGTTCTCTGTATGTGTGAGTGTTTGTTCCATTATTGTGTTTCCGCTTGTTCTCTGTGTTTGTTCTTCATGTTTGTGCATTTGTTCGTTGTTTTATCATCTGTTGTTTGTCACACACACACACACACAGTATAAGCACATACACAACACAACGTACACACACACACACACACACACACACACACAGTATAAGCACATACACAACACAACGTACACACACACACACACACACACACACAGTATAAGCACATACACAACACAACGTACACACACACACACACGACGCCCTTGAGGATGAACCCCCCCCCTTCAGCCACGCTGCTAAGGCCCTCACTGGAGAATGTCACTGACCCGACCCCCCGTTAAAACACAACACGGCGCCATAGTGTTTAAGAGTTACTGAATCATTAATAGGATTAACTTACACTGGACACTTTCTGGGATCACGGCTTAACATAATCGTATCAGTTAAGTCCTGTGTGTTTGACGGATGGATTGACGGAGTGGATAGGATGGATGGATGGAGTGGTAGTAAACAGGTGTGGTGGATAGATGGGAGGATGGATTGATAGTAGAGAGAGATGGATGGCTTGGCATTAGAGTGAGCTGTTATAAATGGCTGGATGGGCATAGACTGAGAGAGAGAGAGGCCACCTCACGCTCCAGGACCACACCCAGAATACAACCACCTTATCACAAACATCACCTACCTACTGTACTGTATAATATCCCCACCCTTGTCCCTACCCTCGACTCCTGATTGGCCTACACTCTCCATCCTCGACTCCTGATTGGCCTACACTCTCCATCCTCGACTCCTGATTGGCCTACACTCTCCATCCTCGACTCCTGATTGGCCTACACTCTCCATCCTCGACTCCTGATTGGTCTACACTCTCCATCCTCGACTCCTGATTGGCCAACCCTCGGTCAAAAAACACCTTTATGTGCAAATGCGTTACCCCGGCTGAGTAGGTCACCCCCCCCCCCCCGGGATATAAATATGTTAGCTCTTATTACCAATGTAAACAAACCGTCAACAGTGTACTGGGAATACTTAACGCCACAGTGACCTCTCTGTAACCTTTGCTCTGTAATCCTTTTTCACGCTACAGCTCACAGGATCAGTATGGGGTGCACAGTAAACTAGTTTCTGTCCTGGGGGGGGAAAGTACTCGTGATGTAGTTTTATTAAGAGCTTACAAGAGTCTTTCAATAATGGTGAGAGTCTCGTAGGGTCATTGGAGGGTGTGGGGCGGGGCGGGGCTAGTGCAAGAAGTGAGCTTTCTGTTGGGGTTAAGTGAAGATATTTCACTAATTTGGGATTGAAATTACTACTACTACTACTACTATTACTTCTACTACTATTGCTACTATTACTATTACTACTACACTATTACTTACTTTTTTTATAAGATCATCCAGGTCCCCTTCATCTCTCTCAGTCAGATCTATAGTATTATCTTCACTACTACTATCATTACTATTATTATTGCTACTATTACTTCTATACTATTACTGCGGTAGTATACAATCACCACTACCATACAACCACAATTACTACCACACAATTACCACTACCATATAATCACCACTAATACAATTACCACTACCATACACACACCACTACCATACACACACCACTACCATATTGTCACCACTACCATACACACACCACTACCACACACACCACTACCACACACACCACTACCACACACACCACTACCATACACACACCACTACCACACACACCACTACCACACACACCACTACCACACACACCACTACCACAATCACTACTACCATACACACACCACTACCACACACACCACTACCACACACACCACTACCACAATCACTACTACCATGCACACACCACTACCACACACACCACTACCACACACACCACTACCACAATCACTACTACCACACACACCACTACCACACACACCACTACCACACACACCACTACCACACTCACTACTACCATACACACACCACTACCACACACACCACTACCACAATCACTACTACCACACACACCACAACCACAATCACTACTACCATACACATACCACTACCACACACACCACTACCACAATCACTACTACCATACACACACCACTACCATTCACACACCACTACCACACACACCACTACCACACACACCACTACCACACACACCACTACCACAATCACTACTACCATACACACACCACTACCACACACACCACTACCACAATCACTACTACCACACACACCACTAACACACACACCACTAACACAATCACTACTACCATACACACACCACTAACACACACCACTAACACACACCACTAACACACACACCACTAACACACACACCACTAACACACACACCACTAACACACACACCACTAACACACACACCACTAACACAATCACCACTACCAACACACACCACTAACACACACCACTACCACACACACCACTACCACACAGTCACCACTACCACACACACCACTACCAATCACCACTAACCACTCAAACATCACTAACCTACCTCTTACTACATATACCAACCTCATACCTTAAGCTATGATACCCCCCAACTCACCAAAGTATAAAGTAAAAATACACAGAATGACTTATGTCGCAAACCAACAACCATACGGAATGGATTTCGAGTATTTGTGTGCCTGCAGAAGACTCGAAAACGCTGGGATAAAAATCCTGGGTTGTAATTATATTCAAGAGGCGTTCCATCGTGGGGTATACCTGGGTGAGGGGACATACGCCTCCTGTTACCTGGTGGAAATGACCAATGGCGTACCCTTAGTCGTGAAGTGCCTGAAGGTGAAGGAGTATTCCAGTTGGAGTTATACATGGGATACAGTGATAAAAGAAGCCTTAATAATGGACGAAATATCCAGGAAGCATAAGATAAAGGGCGTGGCAGAGTTAGTTGGGGTGTGTCTCTTGCCAGTGCCAGCGATTATTCAGGTTTATGGTGGACAGACGCTAAGCACACTGTTGTTAAATGATCAGTTATCTCAAAGGGAAGGAGCAAGTGTTATCGCTCAATTAATTTATATCATTAGAGACTTAAACGCGGCCAAGGTAGCCCATAATGACATCAAACCCGATAACATCGTTGTGGAATAGACTGACAAGGGTCCCAAGGTCAAACTCATCGATTTTGGGTTGTCCAGTAAATTTGGTCAAATCATACGGTGGACCAGCACCAGCCCGAAATTAATTTACGCCCCGGAAACATACGAATACCAACCGGTTAATGCCAGAACCCAATCCTACCAGTTAGGTTTTGTAATCCTTCAGATATTCAATTACATAGACATCCTGGACTTGTCTATGTTCAAGTGGGCCAGAACTTCCGTCAAATATGATCCGAAAAAACGCCCCAGCGTCAAAACTGCGGTGAAATTGTGTAAAATGCTAGTGAGAGGTGCTGACGGTGCGTGTTGGAAAAAAATAAGCTTAAAAAGAAAGCTGAATCAAACATTAAAGCCTGAAGAAAAGAAAGAAACTATGAGTGACCAGCCAGTCCTCAAGGCCAGGAGGTATAGCAAAGAGAGGCCCCGGAGTGAAGGTGACCAGCCCTCCCGTGTTCAGGGTGACATACTAACACGGAAAGGTCGCTGGTGGAGACGTGATATTGGCGCGAACAAAGGCACTTCAGGGTGACATACTAACACGGAAAGGTCGCTGGTGGAGACGTGATATTGTTATTATTATTATTATTAATACCATTATTACTGTTTATTATTAGTAGTAGTGAAAAAAAAAATAGTCGGAACTACTTTACCGATCTGTAGTGATGATGTATGGTGTTATATGTAGTGATGATGGATGGTGTTATATGTAGTGATGATGGATGGTGTTATATGTAGTGATGGTGGATGGTGTTATATGTAGTGATGATGGATGGTGTTATATGTAGTGATGATGGATGGTGTTATATGTTGTTACGAACCCCTCCACCGATTGTCTTCATCTACCTACCCAGCACCACGATCAACGCCATCTAGGGACGAAACACGAGTATGGCTCGTCTTAGTTGCCACTCCCGGGTTTCCCTTCTCCATATCCTGGTTGCTGCGTCACTTCCGCCTCAGTCTACTTTGTCAGCTACAATTCGAGGAGAGGACACTTCACTCTGGGAAGCGACCACAGGATCACCTATCCTGGAAACCTACGGCACAGTGACTATTTACCGTCTTCTACCATACTCAGCCTTGCTCGTCAGCCATCTCAGCTTCTCACTTAAGTATTTGTAATCTTGTATTGCCTCTCCCCCCTCCACATTGCTTCACTATTGTTTTATTACTATGTATATACTGTTCATGTTTAGGTTAAGTTTGGTTAAGGGTAGTTTATAAGCTGAATATTTTGTTAAGGAATTTATGGTACTTTATTATATACAACGAAAACTCGCATCCTTTGTCTACCCTTTTTTTAGTCCGATTGTCTTTGTTTTTTTTTTGTTGTTACCTGTTGGGATCTGGGTAGACGTATAACTATATTCTAAATCCCCAACTCGTAACAATGTAGTGATGATGGATGGTGATATCTGTAGTGATGATGGATGGTGATATCTGTAGTGATGATGGATGGTGTTATCTGTAGTGATGATGGATGGTGTTATATGTAGTGATGGTGGATGGTGTTATATGTAGTGATGGTGTTATATGTAGTGATGATGGGTGGCGTTATATGTAGTGATGATGGGTGGTGTAATATGTCGTGATGATGGATGGTGTTATATGTAGTGATGATGTATGGTGTTATATGTAGTGATGATGGGTGGTGTTATATGTAGTGATGATGGATGGTGTTATATGTAGTGATGATGGGTGGTGTTATATGTAGTGATGATGTGTGGTGTTATATGTAGTGATGATGTATGGTGTTATATGTAGTGATGATGTATGGTGTTATATGTAGTGATGATGGATGGTGTTATATGTAGTGATGATGTGTGGTGTTATATGTAGTGATGATGGGTGGTGTTATATGTAGTGATGATGTATGGTGTTATATGTAGTGATGATGGATGGTGTTATATGTAGTGATGATGGATGGTGTTGTATGTAGTGATGATCCGACATACCCGACCCGACCCGACCCGACACGCCTAAGAGAACGAAAGAAAGAGACTAACGTAGAAAAGTCGTATTACTTCTTATGATTTACACCTATTTTGATCCTTAGGTTCTCTTTCATTATGGCTTACTTTTCTCTGCATCTAACCTCCATCCGTTTCACCACACAGACGTTGAAAAGTCGTATAGCATCCCACGTATTATAGCTACCTTACAGGAAAAGCTAAAGGAGAGGACGTGTTTATACCAAGGATACTTCTCATCACCACTGACCTGCCATTTGAGTTCAAGCGACTTCAGTTCCCGGTTAAAGTGAGCTTTGCCATGACCATCTACAAAAGCCTAAACCTGGTGTTCCCTTGCTTCTCTCATGGACAGTTCTATGTTGGATGCTCCAGAGTGGGAACTGGCAAAAATCTGTACATACTTGCTGCTAATGGCAAAACCAAAAATGTGGTCTACCTTAATGCACTACAGTGAGACAATGTGGAGCCTCCCGGAGGGTGACGTCCTACCGTGGCCTAGCGAAAGAGCCGCCAGGAGGGCGGCGTTTCTGCTAGTTTATTAATAAAATCACATGTTGTGTAATCACCATAACATAACACATGAATATGACCCTTATTAACCACTAAACACAATAAATTAAGTGAAGGTTTGATGACTACAACTCCCAGGTGATTTTCTAGTGGACCAAGCCCCAACATATGCTGCCACGATTCCCTAACATGGGGTAATATTTATCTCTACATATTTACACAAAAAACACAACTTAATCCTATCTTTAAACAGTAGACAGCCCTTACTCTTTATTTTTGTTTACCTGGTAACGCTGAACTTCACACCCTGGTAACCAAACATTTCTCTTACAATAAGTTGACGATACAGAACGAATGTTAATGACGAAAAATCACTCAATTACTTCAATCAACTGTTTGTAAGAGTTTAAAGTATCAGGTAAATACATATATACATAAACACATATATAAATCGTGTAAATATATAAATTACTATACAACACTCACCTGGGCAGTAGACTTAAGGGCAGGTAAATCATCCTAATACACACTCCAATATCACGTAAATATAAATTAATACACACTAACACGTAAATGTATAAAATAATACATAAATCATACAGATATACAGACCCCTTCACTAGTGCGTTTACAGGGACTCGTCAGGTTTGGTGCAGTGTGGCAGCGCTTTTGTGTTTGTTTACATTCGACAGAAGGAAACTCACTAAGTAATCATAGAATCAAATTAAAACAAATTCCTCTATGATAATCATTTGTTGAATGTTTATATGACGAGCCCCTGTAAACGCACTAGTGAAGGGGACTGTACATAAAATATTACTGCTGTACGCAACATAATTCAGGTAACACTCACCGAGACGAGACACTTGGGGTAGACGGGTAGTTCCTCCTCACCTACACCTACCTGGAGAGAAGATATGGTCATTACTCTTTATTCATTTATCACCTAAGGAGTTAATCTTAAGATGATATGACAATTCTTACAACAGAAATATCTACAGTAATTTTGTCTCCTAACTGGTGTGCTAAGTAAACGTATCTAGTTAAGGTAGAGTCTCAGTGTTAATGTTGTCTCCTAACTGGTGTGTTAAGTGAAGGTATCTAGTTAAGGTAGAGTCTCAGTGTTAATTTTGTCTCCTAACTGGTGGTGTTAAGTGAAGGCATCTAGTTAAGGTAGAGTCTCAGTGTTAATGTTGTCTCCTAACTGGTGGTGTTAAGTGAAGGCATCTAGTTAAGGTAGAGTCTCAGTGTTAATGTTGTCTCCTAACTGGTGGTGCTAAGTGAAGGTATCTAGTTAAGGTAGAGTCTCAGAGTTAATGTTGTCTCCTAACTGGTGGTGCTAAGTGAAGGCATCTAGTTAAGGTAGAATCTTCAATAATACTAAAATACTGATGCTGTTTACGGTACCTTAAGTCACTCAGTTAAAGAAACAGAATAATACCTCATTCACCTTTAAATAAACAAGACTCCTTCAAAGGTGTATCACAAGGTGCCAATCCTCTTCGCTTTCTCCATCCCATAACCTTTACACACTTAATGTCATCACAAAGGTAATCATCACTACACGGGGGCCACAAAGGTGTTGACATTTTACAGGTATTATTGAATCGCCAAAAAGGTTTCCAGAGATGGCTGCTTGACATTCACACTCAGATAGGTCAAAACCACGACCTATCAACCACGCAGTAGCTTCACGTGTAACCTAGTTCCCCTTGGTAAAAGTTGACTCTACAGGTGAGTTACCTACCTGAATACCTGCAGGTCACTAGTAATTAATTAATAGATAAGAGATATATAATGAGTTAACCTGAAGATTAGGCACCCTAGCTAAAACACCTGATGATTAAACACCCTAATGCTACCTGGTGGGATTAGGTTAGGTTATGTTAGATTAGGTTAGATTAAAGTTAGGTTAGGTTAGATTAGGGTAGGATAGGTTAGGTTAGGTTAGATTAGGGTAGGTTAGGTTAGGTTAGGTTCGATGAAAGTAAGGTAATTTATATCCCTCAAGTATTTTACCTAGGGTGCCTAAACTTCAGGTGAACCAATATACCTATGATTAACCTCGTTACCAAAACCTCATCACTTCAACCCCGTTATTGGGACCACCACTCGATATGCCAATTACCGTCTAAATATACAACTGGTGTTCTAAAAATACCGTCTCTATATACGCAACATTTAACGGGGCATTTTATCTTCTTTTTCTTTTTTTACAGTTTTTCATTTTATCTCTTCCTTTCTTTCTCACAAGGATAACAGACATAGAATGATAAATATAGAGGAACAAGCATAGAATGATGAATATAGTAACAAGCATATAATGATAAATATAGACTAATAAACAAAGAATGATAAAAGAATAAAGGAATAGAATGATGCGTGTAGAATAATTAATGTAGACTAATAAGCATAGAATGATAAAACAAGAGTAAAAACAAAGAATGATAAATGATAAACGACAAACACAGAATGATAAAGGAAAAGAAGAAACAAAGAATGATAAATATGGATTAACAAGCATAGAATGATAGAAGTAGAGTAACAAGCATAGAATGATGAATACAGAATGAGAGGAAGAAGTCAACAACATTCTTTCATTAGACTGAGGCCATAAACTGTCTTTATGGCCGAGTGTGGGGCCATGTATACGGGTTGTGTAGTGGTGGAAAGTATACATGACTGTCTTTATGTGTACATACTAGAACGTACATATACATACACTGTGGGCCATGTATAGAGGTTGTGAAGTGGTGGAAAGTATGCATGACTCTCTTTATGTATACATGCTAGAACGTACATAAAACACATACATTTACCTGTACAGATGGTGTATGTGTGTGTGTGTGTGTGTGTGTGTGTTTCTATTTCTGTGTGGAACTATTTGTGTCTGTCTGTCAAATGGCCACACCACTGCTCTCTTCATCCACGCACTACTGACACACATACTAATATTCTTAATAATAATAATAATAATAATAATAATAGTAATAATAATGAAAACAAAATAATAATAATGTTATTGTGTGTGTGTGTGTGTGTGTATAAAACAAACACTAGTACCAAAACAACAACACAGCCCTACCACACATACGGATCTCAACCATAACAAACGCACAACCCTCTCCCTCCCTTACTATATATACCACCACCACCACACTACCACATTCCTCCCTCCGTCCCGATAAAACATTTTTCATTACCATCCTGACAGACAGACAGACACACACACACACCTGATGCTGTGATGTCTCTTCCGACTGTATAACATTCTTGTGTATGTCAGACCTTAAATAAGTTATAGTGGTCGAGTCTTGGGGTAATACTGATGCCATTTATCTTTTTGGTGTTATGGTGTTGTGGTTAATGTGAGGTGATTAGGTTAGGTTAGGTTAGGTTAGGTTAGGTTAAAAATTGGGTTAAGATTGTAGCATGTGGTGGTGTTGGCAGAGGTCGGCATGCAGTGCTGCCATCTGTTGAGGAGGTGTGGCTGTAGCATGGTGCCAGCGAAAGAAAGGAGGGGGAGGTAGAAGGGAGGGGAAGGGAGGGGGAGGGAGGGGGAAGGTAAAAGGTAGGGGAGGTAGAAAGGAGGGAGAGGGACGGGGAAGGTAAAAGGTAGGGGAGGTAGGAAGGAGGGAGAGGGACGGGGAAGGTAGAAGAGAGGGGGGAGGGAAGGGGATGTAGGAAAGGTAAGAAAGGGGGGAGGTAGGAAGGAGAGGGAGGTAGGAGGGAGGGTGATGAAGGAAAGGGAGAGAAAGGGAACAGTACTACAACTCACCTCTTTTAATAAATTAATAGTTGTTTGTTAATCTCACGTTGATAAATAAATCCCTAACGAGTTTTTCATTAATTCGTCCTACACAGAATCGTAGGACTTACAAATGACTGAGAGTCGAAATTCATGAGGGACATTTGAGTTTACTCGTGAGTTAAGACCGAAGAAGAAGACCCAAGAACACACCTCACTTAGGTTAAGGCATAAACACAAACACCCAAAGATGGCACTAGAGTTAACCAGACAAGACAATCACAGACGACAAACCTCACACCTCCCCCCACACACAACCCCCTCTCCCCCCCACACACAACCCCCTCTCCCCCCCCACACACAACCCCCTCTCCCCCCACACACAACCCCCTCTCCCCCCCCACACACAACCCCCTCTCCCCCCCACACACAACCCCCTCTCCCCCCCCCACACACAACCCCCTCCCCCCCACATAACCCCCTCAGTCAAGCTAACACCGTCATGAGAAGCCCCACACTCATGACGTCATCTAACCCATGGCGTATTTGGATCATAACCCACGGTCTAGCACACGTCTTTACATTGCCACAAAATTTACCCATAAACAGAGTTAGTTTACCTCTTTAACCTGTAATTTTGAAGAGTTAATGAGTTTTTGAAAATTTACATATTAGTGGAATGTTAATGTTAATTTATTTATCATACAGCGAGGAATTTCCTTCTCTGACGTCATTTGCTTCTTCTTCTTGTTCTTCTTCTTCTTCCATTTTTCTCCTTTATTCCTTTTCCTCTTTTATTGCTCCTCCCTTCATATCCACCTCCCTCCTCCTCCTCCTCCTTCACCCCTTCTGCCCCTTCCTCACCCTCCTTCACCCCCTCTCCACCCTCCTCCTCCTCCTTCACCCCCTCTCCACCCTCCTCCTCCTCCTCCTCCTCCTTCACCCCTTCTACCCCTTCCTCACCCTCCTTCACCCCCTCTCCACCCTCCTCCTCCTCCTCCTTCACCCCCTCCCCACCCTCCTCCTCCTCCTCCTTCACCCCTTCTACCCCTTCCTCACCCTCCTTCACCCTCCTCCTCCTCCTCCTCCTTCACCCCCTCCTCCCTCCTCCTCCTTCACCCCCTCCCCACCCTCCTCCTCCTCCTTCACCCCTTCTACCCCTTCCTCCTCCTCCTTCACCCCCTCTCCACCCTCCTCCTCCTCCTCCTTCACCCCCTCTCCACCCTCCTTCACCCCCTCCCCACCCTCCTCCTCCTCCTCCTTCACCCCTTCTACCCCTTCCTCACCCTCCTTCACCCCCTCCCCACCCTCCTCCTCCTCCTTCACCCCCTCTCCACCCTCCTCCTCCTCCTTCACCCCCTCTCCACCCTCCTCCTCCTCCTTCACCCCCTCTCCACCCTCCTCCTCCTTCACCCCTTCCTCACCCTCCTTCACCCCCTCCCCACCCTCCTCCTCCTCCTCCTTCACCCCCTCTCCACCCTCCTCCTCCTCCTTCACCCCCTCCCCACCCTCCTCCTCCTCCTCCTTCACCCCCTCCCCACCCTCCTCCTCCTCCTCCTCCTCCTCCTCCTCCTCCTCCTCTTCACCCCTTCTACCCCTTCCTCACCCTCCTTCACCCCCTCCCCACCCTCCTCCTCCTCCTTCACCTCCTCCCCACCCTCCTCCTCCTCCTCCTTCACCCCCTCTCCACCCTCCTCCTCCTCCTTCACCCCCTCCCCACCCTCCTCCTCCTCCTCCTTCACCCCCTCCCCACCCTCCTCCTCCTCCTCCTCCTCCTCCTCTTCACCCCTTCTACCCCTTCCTCACCCTCCTTCACCCCCTCCCCACCCTCCTCCTCCTCCTTCACCCCCTCTCCACCCTCCTCCTCCTCCTTCACCCCCTCTCCACCCTCCTCCTCCTCCTTCACCCCCTCTCCACCCTCCTTCACCCCCTCCCCACCCTCCTCCTCCTCCTCCTCCTCTTCACCCCTTCTACCCCTTCCTCACCCTCCTTCACCCCCTCTCCACCCTCCTCCTCCTCCTTCACCCCCTCTCCACCCTCCTCCTCCTCCTTCACCCCCTCTCCACCCTCCTCCTCCTCCTTCACCCCCTCTCCACCCTCCTCCTCCTCCTTCACCCCCTCTCCACCCTCCTCCTCCTTCACCCCCTCCCCACCCTCCTCCTCCTCCCCGTCCTCTATGTCCTTCACAACTCAGCCACGGGATCAATAAGATGAATGTCACCTCTCCCCCCTCCCTCCTTCTCTCCCTCCCCCTCCCTCCTTCTCTCCTTCCCCCTCCCTCCTTCTCTCCTTCCCCCTCCCTCCTTCTCTCCCGCCCTTCTCCCCACCCTCTCTCCTACCTCTTCCTCTCCCCTTCCTTCTCCCAACCCTCTCTCCTTCCTTCTCCCCACCCTCTCCCCTTCCTTCTCCCCACCCTCTCCCCTTCCTTCTCCCCTCCCTTCTCCCCACCCTCTCTCCTACCTCTTCCTCTCCCCTTCCTTCTCCCCACCCTCTCCCCTTCCTTCTCCCCACCCTCTCCCCTTCCTTCTCCCCACCCTCTCTCCTACCTCTTCCTCTCCCCTTCCTTCTCCCCACCCTCTCTCCTACCTCTTCCTCTCCCCTTCCTTCTCCCCACCCTCTCCCCTTCCTTCTCCCCACCCTCTCCCCTTCCTTCTCCCCACCCTCTCCCCTTCATTCTCCCCACCCTCTCTCCTACCTCTTCCTCTCCCCTTCCTTCTCCCCACCCTCTATCCTACCTCTTCCTCTCCCCTTCCTTCTCCCCACCCTCTCTCCTACCTCTTCCTCTCCCCTTCCTTCTCCCCACCCTCTCTCCTACCTCTTCCTCTCCCCTCCCTTCTCCCCACCCTCTCTCCTACCTCTTCCTCTCCCCTCCCTTCTCCTCACCCTCTCCCCTTCCTTCTCCCCACCCTCTCTCCTACCTCTTCCTCTCCCCTCCCTTCTCCCCACCCTCTCTCCTACCTCTTCCTCTCCCCTCCCTTCTCCTCACCCTCTCCCCTTCCTTCTCCCCACCCTCTCTCCTACCTCTTCCTCTCCCCTCCCTTCTCCTCACCCTCTCCCCTTCCTTCTCCCCACCCTCTCTCCTACCTCTTCCTCTCCCCTCCCTTCTCCCCACCCTCTCTCCTACCTCTTCCTCTCCCCTCCCTTCTCCCCACCCTCTCCCCTCCCTTCTCCCCACCCTCTCTCCTACCTCTTCCTCTCCCCTCCCGTCTCCCCACCCTCTCCCCGCCCTTTTCCCCACCCTCTCTCCTACCTCTCCCACTGCAGACAGTTTACTGTTTATAAGACATTATTTTACAGCAGATTATTGTTTTTATTTTTACAGCAGAAAGGCCATCATTTACAGCAGAAAGGCCATCATTTACAGCAGAAAGGCCATCATTTACAGCAGAAAGGCCATCATTTACAGCAGAAAGGCCATCATTTACAAGAGAAAGGCCATCATTTACAGCAGAGCATTGTTTTACAGCATACTCCACTACTATTCTCGATAACAGCCTCTCCTGTACCCCTGTTTATTAACCCCGAGGGCCAAATGTGTGTGTGTGTGTGTGTGTGTGTGTGTGTGTGTGTATGTGTGTGTGTGTATGTGTGTGCGTGTGTGTGTGTGTTAATAATAATAATAATAATAATTAACGGTTTATTGAAAGAGCGTGGCAACCGGAAGGCTGAAAATATACAGTTACTTAATAGGGGAATGGGTCACTTGATTTACAAATAATATACAAGTAACATAAGTGATACAAATAGATATATAATAACTAGGTGGGGAGAAGGTCATACTACAGGGCATTTCAACATAGTGACAGTATAAAAAGGTAAGATTGACTGGGTGTGTGTGTGTGTGTGTGTGTGTGTGTGTGTGTTCATCTCCCGACACAAAGACTTATGTTACTCTTATCTCTCTCTCTATCTTTTCTTATCATGTCTCGTCTCTAGGACACCGTCTTACCTCCTCAACCCCCCCCCCCCTCTCTCTCTCTCTCTCTCTCCGAAATATCGCCTCACTGAGAGACGAGTGAGAAAATTACCTCACTGTGAGAGACAAATGAGAGAAGTGAAGCGAGGGTTTGAGTCAACTATCTTTAAGACGGAGAAGAACGGGAGAGAGAGAGAGAGAGAGAGAGAGAGAGAGAGAGAGAGTATAAGTAAGATAAGGCTTCTCTACCTCACATCTCTCTAGCATCCTTCTCTTCCTTCGTCTCCTTTCTTCCTTCCCCTCAATTCCAACTACCTCCCCTTCCCTCCTTTGAATTACGACTCTCTCCCCTCCCTCCCCTCAATATCTCCCCTCCCTTCCCTCAATATCTCCCCTCCCTCCCCTCACTATCTCCCCTCCCTCCCCTCAATATCTCCCCTCCCTCCCCTCAACATCTCCCCTCCCTCCCCTCACTATCTCCCCTCCCTCCCCTCAACATCTCCCCTCCCTCCCCTCAATATCTCCCCTCCCTCCCCTCAACATCTCCCCTCCCTCCCCTCACTATCTCCCCTCCCTCCCCTCACTATCTCCCCTCCCTCCCCTCAACATCTCCCCTCCCTCCCCTCAATATCTCCCCTCCCTCCCCTCAATATCTCCCCTCCCTCCCCTCAACATCTCCCCTCCCTCCCCTCAACATCTCCCCTCCCTCCCCTCAACATCTCCCCTCCCTCCCCTCAACATCTCCCCTCCCTCCCCTCACTATCTCCCCTCCCTCCCTCTCACTATCTCCCTCACTATCTCCC
>CAUDMG010002947.1:737500-742500 GCA_958450375.1 Homarus gammarus | reverse complement strand
TTAACCTAACCTAACCTAACCTAACCTAACTAACCTAACCTAACTTAACCTAACCTAACCTAACCTAACCTAACTTAACCTAACCTAACTTAACCTAACCTAACCTAACCTAACATCCAAAAACGGAAACCACAAACTCTCTCCACCAATCAGCGTTTAGTTCACCATAGTCCAGCCAATTAAAATCAAGTATCATACTACTTAACCTCATCCACACATAAGACAAGACACAAAGCTCTCCCCACCAATCAGCGTTAAGTTTCTTCTCTACTAGCCAATCAGAATCCAGTAATCTATTCATTTATTTTTCTGATGATAATCGTAAACTTTGACTTAGAGGAACCGATAAACTCCCTTTCTCCCTCCCTTCCTTTCTCCCTCCCTGCCCTCCCTCCCTACCCACCCCTCCCATCCCTCCCTACCCCTGTCCTAGCCGCCCTCCCCATCCACCCACCTATCCCTCCCCCTCAACTCTTGTCTTAACTCCCCATCCCCTACAATAAACTCCCTCAACTACCCATCCCTCCCCCACACAACCACCCTCTGCCACGTTCATCCTCCCCCCTCAACCCTCCTCTCCCCACCAACCCTCCTCTCCCCCACCAACCCTCCTCTCCCCCACCACCCCTCCTCTCCCTCACCACCCCTCCTCTTCCCCACCAACCCTCCTCTCCCCACCACCCCTCCTCCCCCCACCACCCCCAACCCACCTCTTCCCACCACCCCTCCTCTCCCCCACCACCCCTCCTCTCCCCCACCACCCCTCCTCTTCCCCACCAACCCTCCTCTCCCCACCACCCCTCCTCTCCCCCACCACCCCTCCTCCCCCCACCACCCCTCCTCTCCCCACCACCCCTCCTCTCCCCCACCAACCCTCCTCTCCCCCACCACCCCTCCTCCCCCCACCGACCAGCCCTGGGGAGTAACATACAGGAGATTGCCAATTATGAAGGACCAGCATCCTTACTAACAATCGCTCGGTAAAGATCATCTGGTGGTAGTAAGGCCTCCTACCACCTGGCCTGGCTGTCATGGCGGTAGTTGTGGTGCTGATAATAGTTGTTCTCACCCCAGCACTCACAAACTCCCTAGGTTCTTCATCATCCTAACCTACACACCACCCTAACCTACACACTCCCCTAACCTACACACCACCCTAACCTACACCCTCACCCTAGATCCCTCCATCACCCTACAGGTCGAGAGAGTAGGCTACACAGGTCACATGAAGGTTGCCCCTGACCCTACACTGCCAGGCACTACACTCTGAATATCAATGACTGGGGGGGGGGGGGGGGCGGTGACCTGTGTGCCGTCTACCTTATCACCTCGTTATCTGTCTTCTCTTGTGAGTGATTAGTAGATAAGGTTTTTATTTACCTGGTGAATTAGTGTGATGATAATAATAATAATAATAATAATAATAATAATAATAATAATAATAATAATAACAACAAATGCCAACAACAACAATAATAATAATAATAACAACATCTAATTCCAGGTATATTTTTAACCAATGAAAATAAACATCACAGAATCCAATAACATTACACACCTGAATACAGTTACATTAATATATATATCTGTCCACACTTGCACACCTGAATACAGAGTTACGTTACGTGTGTACAGTAACTGTCCACACTTACTTAGCGACAGACACCACAACCCCCCCCCCCCTCCCAGTCTCTCTGCCCCTTTCTCCCTGCCTCCCTCTCTCCCTTCCCTCCCTCTCCCTCTACCCCACTCTCTCATCCTCATTACATCCCTCTTTTCCCTCCCCCCTCTCTCCTACCTGCCCCCCTTCCCTGTTCATTAAGACAACCGGACCTCTCACACAGGTAGGCCCGATGAGAGAGATAGTATTGACAGAATGAGAAATGAGAGGTGAGAGAGAGAGAGACAGGGGGGGGGGCAGACAGACAAGAGAAGGACAGAGAATAAATAAGAGAGAAAGTTAATGTATAGTAAAAGTATCCTATTGAGACAGACAGACAGACAGAGAGGGAGACAAAGAGAGAGACAGAGGTTCACTAGTGTTGTTTATCGATGTTATCACCGCAATACAATTTATGTATCACCTAAATCTCTCTCTCTCTCTCTCTCTCTCTCTCTCTCTCTCTCTCTCTCTCTCTCTCTCTCTCTCAATATAAACAATCACAAGTTAGGTCTCTCTCTCTCTCTCTCTCTTTCTCTCTCTCTCTCTCTCTCTCTCTCTCTCTCTCTCTCTCTCTCTCTCTCACATACAACCTCCCCAGTTAGTGTGTCCTACTTACTGTATATAACGCTACCAAGTGCAACCTTTTGTGTAAATGTCAGGCCAGATGGCGCTATATATAGTGGGTGTTGTAGTCCATCATTGTGCTGTCTGGCCAGTGTGAGAGAGAGAGAGAGAGAGAGAGAGAGAGAGAGAGAGAGAGAGAGAGAGAGAGAGAGAGAGAGAGAGAGAGAGAGAGGGGTAATACATAACTCATTAATACTTCATGATAATGTCTGTACCTGTAATTAAACAAGCTGTACCTGTACCTCTCTCTCTCTGTTTGTTAGTACAGTACCTGTTTTGTACCTGTACTTGTCTCTGTACCTGTACTGTATAGTCTACCAACAGTATCACGTGAAGATTAGCTCCCCCAGTTTATTCCACCTGATGATTAATGTTTTATGGGTGTGTTAGATTAGGTTGGGTTAGAAGTAGGTTAAGTTAAGTTAGGTTGTGGAAGAATAGGTTAGATTAGGTTAGGTTGGGTTAGCGCTAGGGTGGTTCATGTTACGGTGAAACAACCTGGGGGGCTAAGCTTGGCGTGATCCACTACACTGTACCTAAGCCTACATACAGTGAAAGTCACATGGCCACCTACAGCAGTACACTCGTGATGTTGTGAGAGAAAGGTGACACCCCGGCCCTCACCACCACCACCAGATGAAGGCCCCGGCCACCACACTACACTATCATGGTATTTACTATTCTCCAGACGGCTACTCGCCTAGGCTGGCCTTGACGGCGGACGAATCTATAAATACTACATTCTTACCTTACGTTGATGGCATGGTGAGGGTGTATCTCCGCTTGCTTTCCGTCCATTAGCATTATCCCTCCAGAAACGAAACGTACCAGGTTTTCCAGGTTTTCTACCCCGTGACGTCACTGTTTGTTTACATTCCGCCATGTGACAGTCAATATCGATCTTCGCTACTATGGTTAATGTGACAGACGCCTTCATCGTCACACACCAATATCAATTCTTTTATTAAGCATCACACCATCTGTGAATATAGAACAAGTGTGAGATTGTTTCCTTGTTGGAGGTCAAACTAACAGAGATAGTTCCTGGCTATAACACGAATGGATAATGAAAGTTGTCCAAACCTAACAACCTAACCTAACCTAACCTAACTAACCTATTCTATTACATTTCTCAACCAAATTTCATATTTAAACTAAAAATAACGCACTAATAACAATAATAATAATAATAATAGTAATAATAAAAATACTACTACTACTATTAATAATAATAATAATAATAATAATAATAATAATAATAATAATAATAATAATATAAAAAGTTGGATACAGGATAAATAAAGATAATGATTTAAAGTTCGACAGTTAGATCAGTATAAATAATCTTGTAGCGATAGAATGTGGGTTATAAGGACATAGGTTAGGTTAGGTTAGGGTAACTGACACGACGGCGTCTGGTTGGCTGCTTCACTAACCAATGAGAACCGACCTTGCAATATAACATAAAGGTGATCAAGAAGCAGGAGAAAGGGAAAAGAGGAGGAAGAGAAAGAGAGAAGAGAAGGAGGAGGAGGAAGAGAAAGAGGAGGAGGAGGAAGAGAAAGAGAGAAGAGAAGGAGGAGGAGGAAGAGAAGGAGGAGGAGGAAGAGAAGGAGAGAAGGAGGAGGAGGAAGAGAAGGAGGAGGAGGAAGAGAAGGAGGAGGAGGAAGAGAAAGAGAGAAGAAGAGAAGGAGGAGGAGGAAGAGAAGGAGGAGGAGGAAAAGAAAGAGAGAAGAGAAGGAGGAGGAGGAAGAGAAAGAGAGAAGAGAAGGAGGAGGATCAGCTCGTGAATGGCCTAAATCCAGTTTGACCACAACACAAAAACGGAGAAAGTTGGCAACCCCCCCCCACGCCGGTCACCCACCACGCCCACTGATGTCAGGGCCGCCCACTTACACCACTCATTCTTGTGTCCTGATACGCCCACGCAAAACACACTCTCACACACACACACACAGCTTTACACCCACTCACACTCTTACCCACCCACACTCACACTACACCTACCCACTCACACCCTCAAAACACTCACACGACACCCCCACATCCACACCCCAACCACCCACACCCACACAATACCACCACGCCCACAGTATACCCACCCATACCCACACTACACCCGCACAATACCCCACGCCTACACTGCACTCCCACCCACTACACCTACCCACACCCACTCACACCAACACAACAACGCCACCCCCACACTACACCCAACCACACACACCCACACCCACTACACCCACCCACACCCACTACACCCACCCACACCCACCCACACCTACACATATTCACCAACACTAATAAGCGTTCCCATCTACTAATTACCATCCACAGGTGAAAGTAATTTATGAGTAAGAAAGCGAGAGAAGTTGCATTGCTCAGGTAAGACAATACAGGTATAAATGAAGGCTGGAATGTTGTCAGAACTGGTGTCAATATAGGCCGGAATGCTGTCAGTGTCAATGCAGGTTGGAATATTGTCGGGAATGGTGTCAATGAGCATCTCACCTTAACTAGATACGTTCAATTCAAGCTCCAATTGAGGTCTCAAAATTCACCGCGTTTGTATTTTTTTATGAATTGATATTTATTGATTACTGGTGGGGCAGGTGTGTGTGTGTGTGTGTGTGTGTGTGTGTGTGTGTGTGTGTGTGTGTGAGGAGGAGAGAGAGAAGGGGAGATAGAGAGATGGGGAGGAAGATTGAGGAAA
>CAUDMG010002947.1:587500-732500 GCA_958450375.1 Homarus gammarus | reverse complement strand
CCTTTCTTGCACACCATGGCGTGATCGACGTCATAGGAAGAGCCACACACGCATTGGGAGGGCAAACCTTCCACTGGCCTACCGTACCTTAGAGCATTGGCATCTGTAAATTCTTGTTTATTGAGACTGAAACCATTTGCCCTTATCAGTAACGTAGTTAACCAGTTCGAGGCGCCCTCCGCCTGCGCTATAGCTACTTTTGTTTTCTTCAAATTCTCTGGTACTTGGAGCAACAGTTGCTGCAACTTATCACTTTGGCCGTGCTGTCGTAATGGACCTTCGAATCTTGTTTACTTCACAAGTTTAGGAAAAGTTGTGTTGGCTATCACTTGGCTAGGCTCGTACACCTCTTCCTCCTTTATCTCTTTCTCTTGTTCTTCTTTCTTCCTCATTTCTCATTTTCTATGCTTCTTTTCTATTTATTAATTTTCCTTTTCTTTATTCTTTTTTGTTATTTCCGTTTTCTTCTCGAATTTCTTAATTTCTCTCATTTTCTCTTCCTCTTATTATTCTTCTTGGTAAATTTCTTTGAAAATTTCTTAAGTTTTTCCTCTTCCTTCCCCTCTCCCACTTTATTTACATTTCTTACTTATTCCCATTCCTTTATTAACTTTCCGTCTCTCTGTGTCTAAGATTATCATTAAATCTCAACAAAATGATCTTAATTATTAAATATTTTGGGTTAGGTTAATGTTGCATGTAGGACAGAGGTCATCAATATTAGGTCAATGGTCACCAATTACAGGTACATGTAGGGTAGAAGTCATCAATATCAGACAGGTTAAAGGTCATCAGGTCATCAATTATAGACATTATAGACAGGTCAGAGCCTCAAAACTTTTCAATATTAGACAGGTCAATGGTCATCAATTATAGACAGGTCAGAGGTCATTAATATTAGACATGTATATAAACTGTCTGTGTACATATTACTATTTCCGTGCACGCTAACAGGGGTCAGTATTATGTGTATATTTCATATTACAGTAACCAGTTAAATCAACAGTTAAGAATGAACTGTATTTAACTGTATCTAACCGAGAATGAATTGTAATTAACTGGATCTAACCGTGTATGAACTGTAATTAACTGCATCTAACCGAGCATGAACTCTAATTAACTGTATCTAGCCGAGTGTGAACTGTAATTAACTGTATCTACCCGAGCATTAAGATATATTTCCCTACACCACACTAACTGGTTAAGCGACGCTAAGAATGAACTGTATTTGACTGTACATAATCCTACTGTAACTCAACACTAAGAATAAACTACATTTGACACTATCTGCCCCAGTACTGTCATCCCACTCTACTCTTCCACGATGAAACTGTAATTAAGAGACTAACTATTACGTGGGGGAAGTTGCTGTAATTGAAGGTAATTTTACAGTTTTGGGGTAAAGTTTGGCGCCACAAGACACTTAAAGATTATTTAAGACTTGCTAAGAACGTGATGCTTCCAGTGACGGAGAGAGCAAAAAAAATTGGAAATAAAGGAATATTATGATGCTAATGACAGTAATTCAGTTGTTGTAGTAGTAGTAGTAGTAATAATAATAATAATAATAATAATAATAATAATAATAATAATAATAATAATAATAATAATAATAATAATAATAATAATAATAATAATAATAACAATACCATAACAGACCCAAAAGTATCATTCCACAGCTCACAAAATGTTAAGATTATATTGACGTAAATATCGATGTGAACAAAATCATGATTGTCTCGAGTAAAATGTTTAATGTATAAGTGTGTATATTATTTATTGACTTATCTACTCAAGTAATAATAGCTTTGTTAAATAAATATTTGTTTGTAAATTACTTTATCCCGCTTTACATATACTGTAGGTGTAGCGGCTGTCAACACTTTTCTGGCTAATAAGTGTTGTTCTATTTTGTTTTCACCACAGAGGTATATCGTCTATCATATACCTCACTACAGAGCTAATTTATTAACTATAACTTTAATCATGTGTGTAAAAAGTAATAAATTGACTACTTAGGTAAATCGCTCCCGCCAACACCCTCAAAACTCGTATGTTATATATTTATTTGACTTACCTCAAAGTCCATATGTATACTGTAAGATGCCTTGATAACTATACACTATAACTGTAAGTCACTTCATTAAATTATACACAAAAACACCATAAAACTTATAAATAAATAGGGACAACATTTGAATGGGTCCGCCTTGGCCGGGTTCACCGCGCTAATTATGTCAAACGAGATCCCAAACTGCTAATTTTTCTAACAAGTTTATATTAATATCTGTAAATATTAACAAAATTATAATAAAATATAATAGAATGATATATATGTTTTACTCAATTTGAAGTACGTTATATATTTTTAATAAATGAAAATGCATACTGTATATAGTTCCCACCAAATACCAGGATGGCGCCAATGCCTGTAACCTGTAAAGTATTCCTTTTTTACCCTGATTATCAATTTAATTCAATTCTAACAATTAAATTCACATAACTGGTATTTAAAGGCAATATCTAAGCTGCTTGTTAATGGAAAGAAGAGTGATTTGTATGTTGTGAGTTTGTAATATAAAGAAAATAATAATAATAATAATAATAATAATAATAATAATAATAATAATAATAATAATAATAACAAAATAAAATCCTCTCATCCTCTACGAGTCTACGTTATCTCTAAAAAAGTCCCACACATTATTTCAAACAAGGAACAAAACAGTGCTAAACTTGCCCACAAATTTATCCTTCACGACACAATATACCTTCCTGTTCCTTCACGACACAATATACCTTCCTGTTCCTTCACGACACAATATACCTTCCTGTTCCTTCACGACACAATATACCTTCCTGTTCCTTCACGACACAATATACCTTCCTGTTCCTTCACGACACAATATACCTTCCTGTTCCTTCACGACACAATATACCTTCCTGTTCCTTCACGACACAATATACCTTCCTGTTCCTTCACGACACAATATACCTTCCTGTTCCTTCACGACACAATATACCTTCCTGTTCCTTCACGACACAATATACCTTCCTGTTCCTTCACGACACAATATACCTTCCTGTTCCTTCACGACACAATATACCTTCCTGTTCCTTCACGACACAATATACCTTCCTGTTCCTTCACGACACAATATACCTTCCTGTTCCTTCACGACACAATATACCTTCCTGTTCCTTCACGACACAATATACCTTCCTGTTCCTTCACGACACAATATACCTTCCTGTCAATATTTACTTTGACCACTACCACCAATGGGAAGACTGGGGCTGTGTGTCAGTCTGGCTCGTCGGCCCTCAGTACAGCATTATCTTCCCTTTATCATACTCAGTACAGCATTATCTTCCCTTTATCATACTCAGTACAGCATTATCTTCCCTTTATCATACTCAGTACAGCATTATCTTCCCTTTATCATACTCAGTACAGCATTATCTTCCCTTCATCATACTCAGTACAGCATTATCTTCCCTTTATCATACTCAGTACAGCATTATCTTCACTTTATCATACTCAGTACAGCATTACTTCCCCTTTATCATACCCAGTACAGCATTACCTTCCCTTTATCATACTCAGTACAGCATTATCTTCCCTTTACCATACTCAGTACAGCATTATCTTCCCTTTATCATACTCAGTACAGCATTATCTTCCCTTTATCATACTCAGTACAGCATTATCTTCCCTTTATCATACTCAGTACAGCATTATCTTCACTTTATCATACCCAGTACAGCATTACCTTCCCTTTATCATACCCAGTACAGCATTATCTTCCCTTTATCATACTCAGTACAGCATTATCTTCCCTTTATCATACTCAGTACAGCATTATCTTCCCTTTATCATACTCAGTACAGCATTATCTTCCCTTTATCATACTCAGTACAGCATTATCTTCCCTTTATCATACTCAGTACAGCATTATCTTCCCTTTACCATACTCAATACAGCATTACCTTCCCTTTATCATACCCAGTACAGCATTACCTTCCCTTTATCATACCTAGTACAGCATTATCTTCCCTTTATCATACTCAGTACAGCATTATCTTCCCTTTATCATACTCAGTACAGCATTACTTCCCCTTTATCATACCCAGTACAGCATTACCTTCCCTTTATCATACTCAGTACAGCATTATCTTCCCTTTATCATACCCAGTACAGCATTATCTTCCCTTTATCATACTCAGTACAGCATTATCTTCCCCTTTATCATACTCAGTACAGCATTATCTTCCCTTTATCATACTCAGTACAGCATTACTTCCCCTTTATCATACTCAGTACAGCATTATCTTCCCTTTATCATACTCAGTACAGCATTATCTTCCCTTTATCATACTCAGTACAGCATTATCTTCCCTTTATCATACTCAGTACAGCATTATCTTCACTTTATCATACTCAGTACAGCATTATCTTCCCTTTATCATACTCAGTACAGCATTATCTTCCCTTTATCATACTCAGTACAGCATTATCTTCCCTTTATCATACTCAGTACAGCATTACTTCCCCTTTATCATACTCAGTACATTATCATACCACTAATACACATAGGTCTAGTGACAAGCTCAGCAGTAAATATCTTACCCAAATAAAAGTATTGATAAGAATTCAGGCACTTTATTAGAAGGATTGTTCCTACATTATATATAATTATACACTGTAAAACTATCACCATCATCCTAAGTCACAAACTATCATCCAATCACACAAACTGATATTGCTAATAGGATATATATAATCACTTCTTTTTATTTAAGTTATAGCACAAACACACAATATGTGGGCAAGTTTGAGCAACAGCACTCAGTTGTTCTCCAGGTACCACCGCACAATTGAACTAATAGTGTTCAAGGTCGCGGGGAGGAACTTGGGTTGGAGGTGTACAAGATGCCTTCAACCTAGTCTCTCCCTGTGGCTCGTGCTGACAAACAAACACCTCCAGGAAACACTATATAGGAGTGTTTTCCTGCACTGGCTCTTAATTTTATGGTCCAAAGTAATAGTCGAATAGATTTTCATTTGTAAATCATGTTAATGGATTCTTTCATAAGTAGTGACCAGAGTATTTAGGGAACATTGGTTTATTGAACATGTGAATATCGCATTAAATTACTTTGGATCACATTACAGTTAACAAATGAAAAAGGTGAGCAGCTTCATAATGGATGATAAACTACAGCAGTAACCCTGAGTCCTACTGTACAATACTGCCCAAATAGTCAGAAAAAGATGTAAAAATCTGCATATTACCAACAACTAACCTCTTACTGAGGGGCAACAGTGTTGAATATTGACACACAGCTGTTATGGCTACAAGCAAACACACATAACACATACTTGGTCTCTTCAAAGCTTTCCCGCCACTAATTCCAAAATAGACCTCAAAAAATAGTCTACTCTCACTATAGCCTCAAGATAAATGTGCACTGATAAGAAAAGGTGACTTCTATCAACACACAAATTAATAAAATAACCTCTATTGCATACACGTACCAATGGCTTTGGGCCTGATTACTTCAACAGAGAACTGTATGCCCCATTCTATCCACATAGCTGGGGCCTCCAACCACTACATCCACATAGCTGGGGCCTCCAACCACTACATCCACATAGCTGGGGGCCTCCAACCACTACATCCACATAGCTGGGGACTCCAACCACTACATCCACATAGCTGGGGGCCTCCAACCACTACATCCACATAGCTGGGGGCCTCCAACCACTACATCCACATAGCTGGGGGACTCCAACCACTACATCCACATAGCTGGGGACTCCAACCACTACATCCACATAGCTGGGGCCTCCAACCACTACATCCACATAGCTGGGGCCTCCAACCACTACATCCACATAGCTGGGGCCTCCAACCACTACATCCACATAGCTGGGGCCTCCAACCACTACATCCACATAGCTGGGGGCCTCCAACCACTACATCCACATAGCTGGGGACTCCAACCACTACATCCACATAGCTGGGGACTCCAACCACTACATCCACATAGCTGGGGACTCCAACCACTACATCCACATAGCTGGGGACTCCAACCACTACATCCACATAGCTGGGGACTCCAACCACTACATCCACATAGCTGGGGACCTCCAACCACTACATCCACACATAACCTTGTCCCCACTACAAGTGAGATGCAATACATATTTGCCATCATACGGTAAATGTTCCCCAGGAAAAACTCTCCCTTTGTAATGCGTCACAATGTTCCACCTACAAAGACACAATGAGGGAGATCAGTACCTCCTCAACTTCTCACTCCTCATTAACTCTCAACCGAAACTACGAGACCCAACAACAATACGCAACTACAGACAAATTCTGCTAATCAGTTGAGCTATTACGAAAGATGAGCAGTAAACACTCGCTTGTACAAAGAAATAATTTTGTGTACCAAGAATGTGAGTTGTACTAGAAATTACACAATTAGACGTGTTGATTTGAGAAGTGAGAAAATACACACAATTCTGGGGACCGATACGACAGAAAATAGTGATCTTTAAAGCGTGTTGTGGGATCTGAGACTGTCTCAAATACCACACTATACAGTTAACAATATATTTACTCTGTCTTCAGAAGCATGACAAACCCACACTAGGTTAAGAAGTATCTTTTTTTTTCTATTTTTTTTTTTAATTTATGGAATATAAACCTGGAACTAATGAAAATAAAACAGTAAAAGTTAACATTCAACTGAGTAACAGTCTCTAAAAATCAGTAAAGAATTTGCTTAAGTTACAACACACAAATCAAGAGACAGAGCCATAGTAAAACAGTTTATTTGTTAGTGCAGAAAATATTAGAAAACTAAGTTTGTAGGTAGATAAAAATTTATCAGTACAGGTACAGTATAATGTTTTACCTGATGTTTCAAACAAATCAAGTTTGTAAGAGAAATGTATTGTAAATAAACATTCCTCTTCCAGCATGGACAGAGTGCTACTGTGGAGGTGTTTCAATATTAACCCTCACACTGGCTCATGATATATAGATTGCCTCGCTATTATCCTGACAGTACCCAGACCTCCCTCCCTCTGGCTGTCTCGGGCACAGCCACAACTCCTCACACACCCGACAACTGATCATAAATAACTCATTGCCGTTGATCTCGCAGCTTTATTCAACCAAAAAGACTAAATCTAATTTTGGACGATACAGTCGGCATCACGAGCCAGATGGCAGATGAGTTTGGGAAGGGCCATTGACCAGCAAGAGGGCGAGATTTGTGCGACTGTCAATACTGTGAAAGGTTAACTGTTGTATCTACTCAGCAAGAGAGAGAGAAAAAATTATTGAAGTTTGTGTAGACTATGGTTATCAACAAAGAAAAATACACTTATAATTTAATTGCATTGTTTGTTAAGAGGTAAAACACAGACCTGAGATATCTAGAAACAAAAACAAAAAAACAAAAAAACTCACAACCTCAAAATCTAGTATGAAAATCTTGACAAATACAGTTGCCCATTACTTGCTTTTCTCTCCTATTACATAAATTTCTAACAATATAAAGTTAGCAATAATATCAAAATACAAAAACATGATTGTATATTTACTGTATTATATTATATTTAATTATCACACCAACAATGACAACTTGAAATACTGCAGTCATTAAGTTCTCATTATTTTATCTTTTGATGTAAGGACAATACATTATCTCCCACACTTTAATGATGTTCACTCAGTAAAAGATTATTCTCCACCTTCATGGGGTCATACAATCTGATAACACTGGTCCCGGCTTCTGTCACAGTGATCATTGTGGATGGTCTCAGAGCCAAGGATGCAGGATATATTTTTTAGGGAGTGTATATCACCTCACATACTTCAATACCATAAAGAAATCCCTGTTATGACACAATATAAACTCTCTAAAATAGACAAAAATAAAGTTGACTAAGAGAGCAACTTTAATCATCTTTATTCCTAAACCTGATTAAACACTATATTAGGTTAAGAATGGTTAGTGGATCACCTGAAGAATTTCCACCCTAGCTTGTTTTACCTCAAGATTGACCACACTAACACTGTTTGGGGGGATGAGGTAAGGTAAGGTAAGCATTAGGTTAGCTAATCTTTAGTTAAAATAAGCTGGGGTGGAATGTGTTCAGATAATCTTAATTAGTTTGGTTCACCTTTGACTGTTGCCTCATCACAACGAATATTTTTCTCAAAGTATATTTATGTTAAAAAAAATGATAAAATCCTGACATCACCAACTTCTAATTATGAGAAAATTAAGCTAAGATTTGACGTATTTCTGTAGCTACAATGACGACAATTTATGATACCTATAATAACAATAATAATAATTCTGTAATAATATAATAATGTTTATACTGTAATCAATAATAAAGGTAACATCTCTATAAATTAGTTGCAATAAAGCGACACCTTTATTTAATGGACTATGTGGAGATGAAAGTCCGTTATATCGAGGGTCCATTAGATATGAAACCCCCATATAACGAACTATGTATGTACTTTTATAGAGATGAAAGTCCATTATATTGAGGGTCCGTTAGATATGAAACTCCCCAACTATCGGATTATCGTATACGGAGAGAGAGAGGAGTCAGTTGTATGGAAGGTCCGCTGTAGTAACTCTAACAATATATTATAATGAACGTGACTCCAGAACCTTTGAAAAAAATATCATTATGAAATATACACTATAAAGGGAATGCTCAACATTCACTCCTAGTTTACTGTACCATTAAAATTACTGTACTCAACTATACATGGCTGACATCTTCCCCTCTGCTGGACAAATTTTACAGCTGGTTTATGTCTGAAGTGTTTTTTTGGTTGGTTAACATTTGAAGTGTTTTCTGGTTTATTTATGCATGGTGTATTTTATTTTAATTTTTTTTAGGGGGTTTCTCTGATTTTTTTTTCTTCAGCGGCTTAAGTCCTAATTGAATTTTGTGTCAGGAATAAACCTCATAATACCCTCATTAACATCACAAGGTTAAAATGGGATCTTAGTAATATATCAAACTTGACTAATATAATTAATAAACTATAAACAATAGTATACATAGAAAATACAATCATATTTTTGTTTGAATTTGGATCCTAACAAAAACATGAGGATTAAAGTAGTTTTTTGATTATAATAATAATATACACACAAGAAATCTATTAACAAACAACTTGTCACCACAATAGAAATTTTCAGTCTAATCATCACAAAAAAGAAACAAGTTTACAGTATACTTCTTGTGTCTGTCTCATGATATTCCACTGTTGCTCATCTCTTTAAAGTTAGGTACTGTACCCCTTCCCTCAGTCTATATGGAGGATGTGTTGTCAGAGGTGGTCAAGGTTCTCCAGGAGTTAATCCTCAAGTAAATCCTTCACATTATTGTTGTTTTACAGTTATTTTCTACACTTGTGTGGGTTAGCCACGGTTACCTGACAGCAGATCTCCGTGCTGCACTGTCTCTCGTTAGGTTCCTAACTACAGTATAATATGATGATGATGATGAACCACCTCGTATATTTATGGTGGTAAAAACTAGTAATTTACTTATGAACTGGTTTAGACAGAATTCATTTAGAGTGAGGGAGGGGTGTATGGGTACCTTCACTTCTTTCCCGCTGTACTGTACTGTAATTGATCACAAAATCCTAACAGTCATATTGTTTTTGTTTTAAGTTGCCTAAACTACTTAGGTTATGAAGCAACATTCAATGCACCTTGGTTCTATGACAGACTATTGTTAATTAAAAAATTCAATAAACTAATACAAAATTTAAATGCAAAACTGTCTTTTTTCTCCATTTGTCATGAGCAACTGTGCCTAATATACAGTACTGTACCAGGCCTTCTAGCACACTGCTCAAACATGTGCAAAAATTATCACTTACAACAAACAAGGATGAGTCATCAGTAAGACCATGATGACTGTGGATACAATAACTAATATTAACATTGGTGGGTCTGTATCATAGCAGAGCTGTAATTTTCACTGTTTATATACAAGGTATCAAAGTCTCAGTATCTCTAAAATAGATATTTACAGTACATATAAATCTCACTTAAATGGAGGATTACTTAATAGGGAATGTGGCATATTATATTGTGCATCATTAACAATATCATCCCATAAGTGACATACTGTATTAAAATTAACTCCAATATGTCTTATAAGTTACAAGAAATTTTGAGAGACTAAACCAGATCACAGAGTCTCAATTCACAAATCTTACAATATAACTCCAGTTACATTCCAAAATAAAACACCAAGACCAAAAAAATAAATGGAACCTCTGTTAATGAAGCGTACCACTGTGGTCTATATACAGTCATGACTTCAACCATTGAGTGTACATCATGCCATTAGTGTCCATCCCTATAAGGCTTAATCACTCTGTCTTTACCTGGTGAGGGAATGGTTGAGGTGTGAGGAACTGTTGATATGAGATAACCAGGAAAATCTGCAATAACAATGAAGTTATAACTATCCCCTGTGTGATGTGGTCAGTCTTCTCAACACCGGGTTCTTAAGAGAATTGTCCACATGTGATGCCCGATTATGTACTGTACTCCCACATGTATGTTGGTAATTTGGATCTAGTTATACCGCTCATAATTATGGTTCAGTTGGTAGCATTTCTAAGCACCCAGTTCATGAGATATGGTTCAATCCTGTGGCTAGACAAGGTTGGTGGGGCATTTTACTGCTAAGTTTGGCCACCAACTTCATCAATGTTTCTGGAAGAGGCTAATATTTCTTCACTCGGGGCTACCACTAGGAAAGAGCAAGAAAGACATTTACCTTTTTCTTCTATTAAAATACATCAGAAAGCTCAAGGGTTAAAGTCATCCTTACCACAACAATGTAAGTCAAAAGGAAACCTTATCTGTAAAATTAAAGTTCCTAAAATCAAAACTTCATGTTGTAAAAATTATACATAAAAAAACATCATCATCTAAAATACATAGAAATGGGTTACTTATCCAAAATAAATTAATAATTGGGATACAAGTGACTGTGTACAATCATAAAATTTGTGCCAAAGTTATTCAATTCTTTTTATCAATACAGGAACTCATAGTTATGGACACTTTTATCTCTTGTTGGCAGAAACCGGAAAACAGGAAAAGAATCAACTGCTTAAAAAATACTCAACAATGGCACTCAAATATATAACAAAGAGACATATATATACACAATGCAACCACCAACTACTGTATAACTTCCTACTGTTTTGGCACCTCTTCATCTGGCTACTGAAACCATATGCTGTTCCTACCTAAGTGTGGTGGATGGTGGTGTAGTCGAGACAGGGACCAAGACCATTTGGTGCTCGAGCCTCTGTGGATGACCTGAAGATTAGGCCTCCACCCCACAAAGTATTCACCAGCCTGAGATTATTTGGATGGGTGAGTGAGTGGGGATAAGGGTGGTGGTGGAGGGGGGCCTAATCTTCACGTGATCCATGAACCATGGTGTCGTCGGTGGTCTCTGACTTGACTACATCACTGGCGGTGGACGAGGTGTAACGAGTCTCTATCTATTTTGGCACCTGACGACCACAAATTTTGATTTCCCTCGATCTCTCCCATCACAATATAAACACTGCAGTATGTACGGATTCCAATATGACAAAGAAAAAATATCTTATACCAGGGACTGTATTTACATTTACATACCATATATAAATCCAAAGAATATACAGGTATATATATACAGTATATATATATATATACAGTATATATCTGTGATCCACATATGTATATCTCTCATGTAAAATAACCATCCATATATTTATATTCAACTATAAGATTCTACATGACTATTTATACAGTAACAAGTTGGGTTGCCACCTCGTAACATTCTACTACCAAATTGAAAAATGGCTGTCACATTCTTTTTTTCTTTTTTTTTGGTAGGATGTCAGTACAATGTACAAAATCTGACCTTAAGAAGTCCTTTTCTTTTTGACACTGATGTACAGGAGCATAAACATAACAATATTACCAATAAAGTTGTCTTTACCATGGGGGGAAAATATACCATGACAGCTCCAAACAATGGTCATTCTCAACCATCTGTTCTTCACCTGAAAGGAAGGGCATCTTTCTACCCCTGACTCCACACCCAAGTGATAAGACTACACCAGCTGATAGTATAACAAGGTTATATGTTGACTAAAAGCTTCCTGGGTCTTTAAATACACCAATCTCACATTATTTATTAACATCATTTGTATATATAAGTATTCAGGGGCAGATCCAGGATTTTCAAGAGTGGGGATCCAAACATAGAAGAGGGGGGGGGGGGTAAGGGGAGGGGGGTCCAAACAATATGTGTAGTAGGTAGATATAACGATGTCACAATGAAGTTCACATACTAAAAAAATATAAATTACCTGAACTATAACCAAGACCACAAAATATACTATACCTTGCCGAGTCATTAGTAAGATTAATTAATACCAGAACCCTGAGCCCCCACCCTGTATTGACCCTTCATGTTAAATCTCTCATTATTATTAACATCATCTAGATATAAGTTTACCTCACAATACTGTACTTATTAACATCTGCTATATAAGTGTTGGCTAAGTTTGAGCTTTTATTAGTTTGGTCTCATTCATTATTAGTATTATTGTCTTTCCCTGTCATTCATTATCTTTCTCATTCTGCTTCATCACTCTTCATCTTCCTTGTTTCCTTCATCATTCTTCATCATCCTCGTTGTCTGCTTCATCATACTCATTATCCTCCCTGTCGTCGTAAGCCATAGCATGGTCCAATTCTATTATGTCATTGTCAGAGAGTGAACCTGTCCGGCGGCGACGCACCTCACTCAGTTCTTCTGACACCTAGAGACAGAGAAGCCAGTAAGTGAGGGTCAAGATGAATGTTAACCTAAAGTGAATAATATTCCTGTAAAAAAGAAAAACTCTGAAAATACATAGATGCAACACACAGTATACAGAAATGAATTATGTACAGTCACCCAAAAAAGTCCTGTCACCTCTCATCCTAAACCACGAACCCAGAGATTCAGACTCGTGAACCCGAAGCAGTAGACACCGATACATTAGTCTGTCCATAAATGCTTCGGATTCAAGAGTTTGAATCTCGGGGTTCATGGTTCAGAATGAGAGGCGACACGACTTTTTTGGGTGACTGTACATCTTCACTATAACAATAGAGTACAACACACCAATAACCATACCTCATGTATTAGATGAAGTTTACCACTAGTAATAAAAAGTACACCACTGTATAACCCACTTGACTCTGTTTTATATCATGTTTTAGATTTTACCACAGTGTAGAAACATAAGAAAGAGTGTACAGTAAGTGTTAGTTCTATGCTTGTTTGCCTAAATTGTCATAAAGTACTGGAACTGAGCAACAAGTGTATCATTTTTTCTATAACAACCAGTAATGTAAAGTGGTACTGTACATGTCATTTTGTACATATATACAATACTGTATTTATAACTACTGTAATGTATTTTTTGTACATATTTTTTTAATAACCTACATTATATTTGGGTATGGCTTTGTGATTACTTGCTATAATCTGTAATTTTGGAGCTGTAATTTATCAACCTACAGTTTTAGGATTTATTCAAAATTTCATAAATGTACACTGTACCTATACAGTACTGAACTGTATACTGTACAATATATAATTACAGGGTACTGCATAATGTAATAACTTTATTTCATTTATAAGCAGTGGTACTTGTGTATTACTTTTGCATGAAATATATTTGTAATTTGGCATGATTTTGGGATCATTTTGACCAGTTACATGGTTTAATTTGCACGACTTCATCCAAGACAAACTGAAATATAAAAAATAAAACAAAAGAATAAAGTTGTGAGGAAACACTGAGGAATGGGGCACCTTGTTGAAGAACTCTGTGTTTGTGTTGGGTTCAGACGCATAGCCTCCTTGTACGTCATCCTCATCATATTCAGTCGACGAGTCTGTAAGTGGAAGAGCGAGTAGGAATATGCATTACTAAGGGTTATGCTGTAAAACTATATACTGTATCCACAATATACAGTGCAGGTGCTCCTCTACTAAAAGAACGAGTTACGTTGCTGAGGCTTGTTTGTAAGGCCAACTTTACTCTTGTAAAAACTGAAAAGATTATGGAGATTTAGTACAGCTATACCCTTTAATACAGCCTTAAGACCTGGCTCACTCTTCTCCTCTTAGGTAATGTTTGTTCTATCTGGAATTTTTTCAAAATAATCCAGTCTCATCCACATTAAACACCAGTTCTGGCAGGTGATGATGTTTGTATCTCTGAAAGTTTGTAAGTTGAACGTTCTTAAGTAGAGGAGCACCTGTACTGTACATGTAAATTATACATAAAAAAAAAAAAAAAAAAAAAAAAAAAAAAAATATATATATACCGGTATATATATATATATATATATATATATATATATATATATATATATATATATATATATATATATATATATATATATATATATATATGACAAGCAAAAGAATGCATTATTCAGGGTTGCTGTTAAAAACTACATATCCCTAAAATACGCCTTTATTACACAGAAAAATACTGTATACAGTACCTGCAATGTCTGTGTATATACTGAATTATATACAGTACTTGCATTGTGTATATAAATATCGATTCATAATAAACATGTATGACAATTTCACTGAATAAACTAAACCAAAATGAAGTTTTTTAACTGTGGGTAATAATGTATTACAGTATAAGTTGTAGAGAAATGTATAAGTCCAGAAGGTGACGTAACAAGTTGACCACAACGGGGACGCCACTTTTAATAATTTATTTGGTTTATGTTAAGACGATTTTATTCAGCTCAGAGGAGATCCCATACACATGGGGTTCAGCTAACTTAATCCTAAGAATATTTATTAATATCAAGACTCAACATACAAAAATATCATTACCTTCCAAGACTTTGTTAGCAGTTGGTTTCCTGACGGAGCAAACAATCTGTGCCAGGTCGGTGAAGTTAGCGGGACATCCGTCGAGGCTAATGTTCTCGCCCCGCCATTGGTTGTCGGCGGTCGAAGTGCTGAGCTGGTATATGCTGTCTACCGTACGGCCGCCTTTGAGCATTCCGCTGAAGTACGACTTACCGTGCTGATAGCCCACCTCCTAATTTTGAGATGAAGTCATAGTGAAATTAGGAAATTAATATCTAAATTATCTCAATTTTTTTCAAACTTCCTTATACGGGGTAAAATATTTTCCATAGAGTTGAGACTTTTGCAAATGTAAAGGAGAAAATAGTTTTACTTAGAGAAGATTAAAGACCATTTCAATGTTTTTAATCTTTAGTAATATTGTACACAACCATAATACATTAAACATTAAGAGGTTGTAAAGAATTACCAAATGTTAGCCATTATTACTCTGAATATTGCCAGGGAAGGAAGGAAGGAAGGAAATGGAGGGAGGGAGTGAGGAGATGGAGGGAGGGAGTGAAGAGATGGAGGGAGGGAGTGAGGAGATGGAGGGAGGGAGTGAAGAGATGGAGGGAGGGAGTGAAGAGATGGAGGGAGGGAGTGAAGAGATGGAGGGAGGGAGTGAAGAGATGGAGGGAGGGAGTGAAGAGATGGAGGGAGGGAGTGAGGAGATGGAGGGAGTGAGGAGATGGAGGGAGGGAGTGAAGAGATGGAGGGAGGGAGTGAAGAGATGGAGGGAGGGAGTGAAGAGATGGAGGGAGGGAGTGAAGAGATGGAGGGAGGGAGTGAGGGAGGAGGAAAGGGAGGGAGTGAAGAGATGGAGGGAGGGAGTGAGGAGATGGAGGGAGGGAGTGAGGAGATGGAGGGAGGGAGTGAGGAGATGGAGGGAGGGAGTGAAGAGATGGAGGGAGGGAGTGAGGGAGGAGGAAAGGGAGGGAGTGAAGAGATGGAGAGAGGGAGTGAAGAGATGGAGGGAGGGAGTGAGGAGATGGAGGGAGGGAGTGAGGAGATGGAGGGAGGGAGTGAGATGGAGGGAGGGAGTGAGGAGATGGAGGGAGGGAGTGAGGAGATGGAGGGAGGGTGTGAGGAGATGGAGGGAGGGAGTGAGGAGAATAAAAAAATAAGACCTTACCTTAATCTCATCAAAAGAGCCAAACTGAAGGGTCTGGTACTTGTCAATAGGTGGACGAATATATTCACAATAATCACTAACTTTCAGCTCCTCTAGTTGTCGAGTGCATGACACATAAGACAACCGTGACTGGATGTCATACAAATTTGGCACCTTGGAGAGAATAAATAAAAAATAAATAAAACAATAAACAAAAGAGATAAAAAATCTTAATATATGTTTATAACTTTTTCCTTCACTAACAGCTGATAAAAATATGGTCCTTACATCATGAACTTTGCATCATAAATAGAGACGTTTACCATATATAAACAAAACACTTGGTTTGATAGTGAACAGTTTATTTAATCATTCAGCAAAAGAAGTAGTTTTATCATACGTCGTATATGTACAGTGTTTGCTACAGTATGGCCATACCATCGCTGTTCTTCAAGAAACCGTGAACTATTATTATCATTAACTATAACAATATGCCCACTGTAAAATTCTGCATAACAAATGGATGGAAAACTGACAGAACCCATTTATACACAACTAACTTTACTGAGCAAAGGATAAGTAAGTACTGTGCTGTAAGTGAATATGTCTATAAATGTAAATAAATAAATATATAGGATCCTCCTCACCTGACTTGACTCTCCTCACCTTAAGTTCTTTCCTGAAGAAGTACTTGAAGGGGAAGACCCTGCGGAAGAGAACACTCCAACCAGAGAGACAATCTCCATAGTTGGTGAAGTGAGTGTCATACTGACAACCAACGTCAATTGCCAGAATGTTGCCAACGCTCCACTTATTGTGCATCACGTCACCTGTGTTGTGGTGGGGAGGGTGTGAGGAGAGGGATAAAGAAGAAGAATTATTATTAAATCTGATCACCAGTGTACAGTACCGCACGTCTGGGAGGCACGAGTACTTGTCTTACATCATTTAAATAAACGCACGATTCATAATATTGGAAGGCATTAAAATATATGGATATTGTACAAGTATATGGATTTAAAATTTCTTCAAAGACACGTATTGTGTAATTTTCATGAGCACATAATCCTCTTTGAGCTAAAAGAACCCATGAGAAGATGATACAAAAATATTAAGTAATTATTTTTCACCTACAGTAGAGTAAGTCTCTTTTCTGTTGCTAACCTTCTTATTTTATCACTTACAGTACAATACAGCATTGCATATATCACAAGTTACCTAATACAGTACTGACAACTTAACCAGGGCTGGAAATACTCACCTAGAGGAGAAAAAACCCAATTTGATTTGATAATATATTTCCACATACAGGTAATTATATTTTTCATCTTGGGATATAAAGTATTAAACAAACACAATGATATATTCAAGTATTAAATAAAGTGAACTTATATCTGTCTTCATAAGCTTTCAAGACTCATAGTTTAAACAGAGTATTAGAAATTAGTTATGTTTTAAGGGGAAGTTCACTTAAATAGTAGTTCATAACTTCACCTAAACTAAACAAATTTCCACAACAAGACTTAAACTGTGGCTGGCAAGCTCTCACGTACAGTACTACACCGTATAAAGTGTTACTGTATTGAGAAACATCACAAGACTCTTACGGCAGAAGAAGCGACTAACTGAACTGAACTGAAATTTCTCACGTGGTATAAGTGCATGAGACCTTACCTGGGACGTTGTTGATGTAGCAACCATCAACCAGTAAATGTCCGTCAACGGGGTCTGGCATGGGAGGGACCAGCATAGCTATGGACATGGAGGCTCGCACATATCGCCAAGCGACCCCTGGCATGAACGGACCACGACAGTAATTTAGTTAAGATGCCCGGGTGCATCTTATCACTTTCACGGCCAGAGTCAAGAGCTAATGCTTGTTCAATATTCTTACAGGATCAATGTAAACTTGTATGAAAATTTTACTAAATAAATACCAACCTATTTATCTATCTATCAACTGAACTGATCTTCTCAACTTAACACAAGACATACAAATAACCTATTAATTTACAAATGGCAATAACAATATGCACTGTAAATACTTTCTTAAAACAAAGTGACCAACGAACTTTATGCAATATAATAATTCTGCACTTAAATTATACTGTAATACTTTAATCAGAAGAGTTAGTAATGGCAGAAAGTTTTATGTTGAGTGAATTCCAGGTTTTGTGGTGCCCAAGTAATATTATATGGCAAAACTACACCTATTTTGTCATTTACTAATTAAACTTTACATGTGCTGTATCTATCCAATTCTGTCTTGTTGTTTACTGAAGTAAGAATAAAGATAAATGTACAAAAATAATAACAACAATAATTATATCACTGAAAATAATGATTTAAAAAGCAGGACAGGTATAGGTCACCAGTTAGTAGCCATATTAAACAAACTTAAACATGGTGAAGTAAACAAAGAATTATAATAAAGTAGGTCAAGTTGTCTAAAAATATTAAAAATAGGTCAAATTAAGATACTGTACTGCAACTTTGTTTAAATGTAAGAATAGATACAGTTACTAGAGATAAAAAAGTTAAGTTAGTAGATATATATTATAAAAAATTAATAAAAATACGTGAAGGTACAATTTTAGACCAGAAACAATAGCTACAGGTCAAATAGCCCGTCCTAATAGACCCCAACTAACCTCACCTATATATGACTGGGACTATATACAATTGTGGTGCTTTATTATTAACACCTATTTGGACTGAGACCCAATAGCTTAGTTATGAGACCATGAACTGCATCAAATATGAGACCATAAATGAAATCCTTCACTATTTTAGCAGTTTAGTATCACCTGATAATTGCCGCCCCCCTCAACTGCTCACGTGAAGTTTCACCACCAACTGAAGTTTTACCCTCCCCTTAAATTATCCAAGGGTGCTAATCTTCAGGTGATTCCTATAGGCTAAAATTACAAATGGCCCGCTCGTGATCTGATCTACATTGCCAACTGAGATCTATTAACAGCCACTGTACTGTAATGCCCATCAGACCAACTACAAAAGCAATGTGAATCATGAGTACAGTACTGAGAACTATAAAAGATACAGTACAGTACAGTATTACTATATTAAACAATCATCAAGTAAAATTAAAACCCCAAGTAGGATTTTTAACCTAAATTTTCAATCAAGTTTAATTAACAAAAACAAATATAGAAAATTAGGAAAATAAACTTGGATTAGTTAAAAAAAAATTGGGGTGTACAAAGCATTTTATTAACAGAAAAAAATATAAATATCAAAAGTAGAGATAGAGAGACAGACTGAAAACAAAAGAACTTGATAATAACCCACCTAATGTACTGTACTGTTATCTGTACTATGAAGCAAGTACTGTAAAACTGTATTCACAAAATGTACGAAAAATACCAAATAAGGAACAGACGTAAAAGAACATGATGCAACACCCAGACAAACCCTCCGTCTTCCAACAGTGTAGAGAATTACCATACAGAGCCAAGTGATCATTTTATCTTGTTTAAAAATGAAAATCTAGACAACAAGACTAATATAAAGGTTTAATCGTATACATCACCAACGTAAAAAAATTATATCAAATCAAGTAAATATGCAAGACAGCTAAATATATAATTACTATACTACAAACAACAATAAAGTCAGGCCATCAGGGGAAAATATTGGAACCGCAAGCTGAGATTTCTACGTAAAGCCGAATCACCCAAATATTAGGCACCCCAGCTTATTTCACCTGATGATTTAACACCCCAATGTTACCTGGAGGGGTTAATGTTAGCAATAGGTTAGGTTAGCTTTGGTCAGTGTTAAGTTATGTTAAAGGTTAGGTTAGGTTAGCTTTTGGGTCTTTAATCATCAAGTGAAAACTGCAGGGGTGCCTAATCTTCACATGATCCCTAAATTCTACAATGTAACTACAGTACACACCGAATAACAAAGAGGAAAATGAACCATGCATAATGGAAATGGCAAAATAGAATAATTAAAACACTGAGACATAAGAGCCCCTTATGCCATGCCACAACTACATACATTAAACTGAAACACCTCTTGACTTGGAAAATAAAAACTCAAATGGAAATATTGAAAGCCAGAAAGTTTGACATTTGTGAATAAACCTCAAGTACCTTAATACCTGTACCCTCACATGTTATATCTTGTAATACTGAAGGCATTTATCTTTTTCAGTCAACACCCGATTTATTCTTCCATTCTTTAACACTGAACTGACGGCTAAAGATTTACTACTCCGTCCCAATGTGTGTACAAATGGAACGCAAGGAACATGAAACTTCCACTGATGATGGCTGCCATCCCTACTGCTAACTTCCACTGATGATGGCCCCCATCCCTACTGCTAACTGCAACTGATGATGGCCGCCGTCCCTACACACAACTGCCACTGATGATGGCCACCAGCCATACACATGACTGCCACTGATGATGGCCGCTGTATAAAGGGAAGTTGATATAAAGAGTTGTGAATCAATATGGAGGCTGAGAGATTCACACTGTGTAATACTGTACATATGTGAGCTGAAGATGAGTATGTGTGTGTGTGTGTGTGTGTGTGTGAGAATATATATACTTGTTGTCTTAGCATTTTCTCACCACTTTCCTTGCACCATTCACCCAACCAATCCCACATCATGAGACTTCAGTGCCCACAAAGGAATACAGTATACATAAAATGACATACAGTATACTGAATAGATACTGTATACATTTGTAGCATCATTAATACAGTAACTTGAACCTATTAAAGTTTTGTCACAGATACAATAACAACATAACCAGACCATAAAGGAAGGAAGCTTTTAATGGCCTTCCTGGGTAATCTCCTCAGTGTGTGTGTGTGTGTGTGTGTGTGTGTAACATGTATAAGTTAATGTGCACATATGTATAAATGAACTTTGGTACATGTATAAATTCAGGGGTTAATAAATGACTTGACACTGATGTTTATGCATACAAACATACACACACATACACGCACACATGCACACATTATCATTATTATTATTATTAGTCACTTTAACAGTATAATAAAAGTATGAACTTCACCAAAAGTATTAGTGTAATGAAATAATAATGGAATAATGTTTATATAAAGTATTAAAGCCAATTAATATGACCACATCACAGCTCATAACTACCCTGTTCTCTCGTTCTTCAAATGGTGTGGAAAGTAAACACTGGCAGAGATTAACAACAGTTCCTTGACTGTACCTCAACCATGTACTTCCCCTTCCTTCCACAACTACCATGGTACTTCCCCTTCCTTCCACAACTACCATGGTACTTCCCCCCCCTCCCACAAGACACTGAAACTACTATGGCACTTCCCCTTCCACAACTACTATGGCACTTCCCCTTCCACAACTACTATGGCACTTTCCACTCCCACAGTATCACACGGACACATACCTTACACCCCCCCCACACACAGTAAGTTCCTACCACAAACAGAATCTACAAAATTCCATTAAAAAATCACCAATAACACCCCTGCCTACCTGCTAACACCCCTGCCTACCTGCTAACACCCCTGCCTACCTGCTAGCACCCCTGCCTACCTGCTAACACCCCTGCCTACCTACTAACACCCCTGCCTACCTACTAACACCCCTGCCTACCTACTAAGACCTCCCACATAGACCTTTCCCTACTAGGCTTTTACTGTGATTCATTTCATTACCTTTTATCCACAACAACAATGATCATTCTAAAATAAGCCAAGATATTATACAGTATAAAGGTGCTTTGTGTTTCAACTGTGGAGTAAATATGTTTTATGTTGATGCTGATCGTGCTTAAGTGAATTAATTCCTTCCGAAAAAGAAAATATATACAGGGTAACTTCCCAACGAAGCCACTAGGGAGCAACATCACCTCAATATAATATATCAGGTAATATTAAATTCTGTCATGTTTGCTTTAAATTTCAAGAATATTTTTATTTTATTTTTTTACACGCTGTCTTGATATCATTCATAAACAAAACCAAGTGGGAAAAATAAAAAAATTATAAAACTTAAAAATATTTCTCTAGAAGACCTCCACCACCACCACCACATATTACCACCACCACCACCCATTACCACTACCACCACCACCTAGAGTAGACAACACTACACGACAACCAATGTAAGTGTTGACCCAAACAGTAACTGGAGGTTAAGATCCCCACTCCACCCCCATAAAGGAAAGTGTGTGATGCAACGAACATGTAACGTCCACTGATGTTGCTCGCCGTCCCTACAGCTACCATTCACTGATGTTGGCTGCCATTTAACTCGAGGGTTAAGCAAATTGTTTGAGGTACTGTAAAAACATCTGGATGCACAACTCACTAAAAAAATTAAGAGAATGAACACAAAACTGACCAAAAATGGAAAATGTCACCCCCCAAAAAACAATATCCATGACTGTTTACTGACAAGTGACATCAACCTACCATCACCTAGTGGCAATTCAGGCGTTAATGGATATTTCTATACAAAATTTGAGTGACAAATAAAATAAATTGGGCATCACTACAGAGCAATCATAAATAAAATAATAATTGGGTTGAACCACAAGACAATTACTAAATTTACTGTATAATGTATAGCAACATCAGCGTCACATTCCATCATTTCCAAACTTCCTATTCATGTTTTTCAAAATCCTTACTGGATGTGCACCTAATAAACATACACATAAAACAATATACTTACCAAAATCAGTGCAATTATTGGTGAGTGTCATGTTAGCTTTCTGTCTTACTAAAACACTATAAAATACTCACTATGATTCACCATAATGCTGGACTTGTAACTCTGAGCTAGTACAGGAAGTGCTCAAAACCTGCCCACTAACCCATACACACTCTATTGCTGTCCACTATCACTGACACCTATACCAGAGTAGTATGACTTAAACTTTCCTTCTGAATACAAAATGTATATATAAACTCCCATCTAGTTTCAAATAAAAAATCTATCTTAAATAATAAGATTCCATGTACTGTACAGTGGTACCTCGATACACCAAACTCACTGGGGCAGAGCCCAGTCCAGAATAAGTGAAAAATAGAAAAAAATGAATCCATGAGGTTACGGAAATATCCCTGTTTATCTGGACTGTTTCTGGAAAATCAAACATAATTCTGGTTATTGATAACTGTTTTCACTAATATGACTGTTTGGTGTTTACCCAGAGTATAAATGGTAGAGGTGCTTCTCCACTTGCACCGGGTAGGAGTGTGTCACTAACACATGCACGAGAAGTTCTTTAAACTTTCATAAGCCCCTCCCCTCCCCCCAGCCTGATTACATACAGTGGTTTTATCTCTTGTACTTAGTAGTTCACATTAGACCTACAACAAATCAGATTACACCATTATACAGTATCCAGTTAGCATGAGTTGTTCTTTTCATAAGATTCTTTAATTTCACCATTTCTCAAGACACTCACGTATCCCCATTAAAGGCAAGACTGTACGTAAAATGTTCGCGTAAATGAGCGTAGGTAGTGAGGTGCGGCACACTGATATGATACTTATGAAGACGCAACTCACATAGAGACACAAGCTGCGCAACACATGCACTAATATTGAACCTCACATACGAACACAAACTGTCCAGACTGATGCTGATTTTCCGGACTTTTTAAAATATTTCTGGTGCATAGAGGGGCAGTCCAGAGCACCTCAGTCAGAGAAGCAAATTCCGGTTTATTGAAGCCCGGCGTAAAGAAGTTCTACGATTATATTCTAACACAATTGTTCTCCTTTTTGGGGTCCACTAGTACACCTTTTATTATGTTCCTCAATATATTTCACCCACACAAAGAACACATTTTCACCTTATCCCTAAACAATAAAAGAAAGTTATCATAGAATATTTAAGTAAGACCCAAAGATAACTTAAAACATGTTAGGGATCAAGGGGTCCGACGCTGACCAAAAGTATCTATATAATTCGACAAACGGAAAAAAATTGCCGCAACGAAAGTAAATAGTGAAAGTAATTATGAAGAGATTATCTATGGAGGAATCATTAATTTTCTATAATCAGATAAAAGTCATTTCTTTCGCAGACAACTCACTCATAGACACCAGCTAAATAAATTTATTCAGTCGATTGTAAATAAAACCATGCAAAGAGCCCCTTAGTCTTTACAATTTCTACATTAACAAAAATTTTATATCTTTTATATTAAGGATGCCAAATTTATAGACTTGAAAAACAATTTGTAAATCATCATTCATAAATTTACCTAAACTCAGATGATACACTGTGAATAAATGTTGTGGTGGAGGTCTGACTTGTGTCCTACATGTAAGTTGAGGAATGAGCAAAGGTGTGTGTGTGTGTGTTTATGTGTAAGTGTAGAGTATTTCCACTAATTTCATCCCTTTCCCATAACAGAGCTTTCTTCACTAAGAAGTCTTCTCCTTCTTTTCATTATTTCCTCACTTTCTTCAGAGCATCCTGTACCCCTTGATCCCGATCACACAAGCAGAGTTGAAGAATAAAAATAATCAATAAATAGAACAAATCTTTTCATGCCAGTCCCTAAGAACTTAAATCTACAATACTGTTCACCAGCTTACCAGTGTTTTAAGCTACTTGACCTATTAATTCCACAGCATATAAAAAGAACCTCTTGGTGAGCACTGATGGTAATGGCTGTGCCCTTCACTCCTCTATAATAATACTAGCCCTGGATTGAAAGAGAGATCAGTAGTTTTATTCTCTTACTGCTAATAAACAATAAACTCCTAAACAGGTTCAAATGTTAACTCAAAGAGGACTAGAAATTACATCTGGAGAAAAAAACTTCTAAATGGGTTCAAAAGTTAACTCAAAGAGGATTAGAAACCACAAAACATCTGGAGAGAAAAACAAAAGAAAAAACATTACATTATCTCATATCATGAGCATAAGGACATAAAAACTAAATAAATTTTGAAATAAAACACATCATCAACGGACAAATAATCTCACTCACAGTTGAAAGTCTTTTAGATCCTAGGAATAAATCGACAAAATGCCTTCCAATATTTTATAAAACTAGACACAAAGTTTACATATGATAGAAAAATAAGGTGTCCATAATTATGAACCACTTTAAAACTTAATACAGAAACCCCAGGAAATATTATAGATAGAAAACAGTGAACATGAGCAAGTCTAACTAACTACAGTATTAAAACAACAAGAAACTAATTTGAGTTGTTCATAAAGTTTTATAAAATCAGTCTTCTATCTATAATACTGTTGAGGTTTATTAAGTCTTCAGGTAATTTATGGTCACACTGTATATACTTTACTATACACTAAATATAAATGCTTTAAAATATATAAGAGTAATTAACAGGAACCACCACAAGGGTTCAGAGAGTAGGCCAATCACGCTCTTCATCCTTCAGAGCTCCAGTAAAAATTCTCATCTACAACCAATCAAAATTCAGACAATTCTTTAAATTTTATGTACATTTTCCATATTTATCAGTGACAACAATATCTATGTTTTCTAACAGCTGTACAGTACACTGATATTTACTTAGGAAAATAAACGTACAGAATATATTAATAAGATTGTACTGTCTGACGTATTGCTGCCCCAATTACAGTATTACGGGTCAGCATTACCCCTGATGCTCCCTCGTGGCGATCCCTGTTCATTATAAGAATACTTCCCATTAACTATTTCTCAACTCTTCAAGCCAAGGGTGGATCCAAAAATAATGTGGTCACAGCCAGTATATGATCCCACATTAAAAGGTGAATTTCACATCATATTTTACTATCTTATTCCCCCACATAATTTATAATTTGATTTCACGGTTCATAAGTTACAGCACTCAATACAATAAAATACAGTACTACCTCGAGTTAATGTAACTAAGTGAGATCTGAGCTTCCTGAAACCTGGCAACAAACTTACTTGAAAAAAAAATTAGTGTTTACATTTTATATTAGACCTTCAACCCCTAATATATTATTTTTCATTCAGCAGCAGTTGTTGAAATGTTCTACTGAATACACAGCTTCTATAGCCAAGATGTTTGCTGATACTTTAGTACATGTTGCAACTTGATATATCCAGTCAAAAATATGCATCCCATCCTCAAAGTTTAGTGCTGTATATTGCAATTCTTAAATCAGATATAAAGTAAGGCACTTTGTCCTCAAAAATGGTGTACAGTACTGTATATTATGCGTCACATCAGATGAAGTTGTGTTGAGTCTTCAATGCCAACACAACAACCAACACTACACGAGTCAACAAACTAACAGTATACAGAACTTCCCGCCATAACAACAATACAGTATCAGACAGAGTAACTTCTTGAATGTAAACAACCTTAGTTTATTTTCTTAATATATTTGTAAAAAAATGAAAGCATCAACTCCATAGTTCTGTGTTACCATAAAAATATTTTTTTTAAACAACTAATCCTGTCAAAAATATTTTAACTACCATTAACTATCTATGTAAAATATCTAGGAACAACTTAATGGTCAGTTTCTAAGATATGGTTTTTCACTTATATTTTAATAACAAAACTGATCACTGTAGTTCTTCAGAGAATTAATCTCAAAGAACCAATAAGACCTGTCCCCTGGTTTTGCCTGGAAAGTTCTTCCTTTACTTTCAAAGTTCTGCCTCTAATTCTTTATATACAGTACTTCAAAATATGAGTCATTTCTCATAAATGTCACCATCCCCATTAGTGACTTTCAATTCCAGGCATAATCTCTCACTATAAATTCAGTTGTGTATAAAAGTCATCAAGCACATGGTAGGCAATTGAAAAGTGACAGTGGGTTCCATAAGCATGACTGCCCACCATGGACAGTGTGGACATAGCACACTATACTAAGCCTTTGGTACACAGAAGGCGGAATGGTCGGTACTACACTCAACAGCATTCACTTCCCAAGCTGTAAACTTAGGTACTCATTTATAGCAGGGTGAACTGGGAGCACCGAGGGATCAAAACAGACCCATGAAACAGGAGGCAAGTGCTGTATCGACCGCCCCACTCCAGGTAATAGAAAACTACCATACACAAACAGATGGAGAAAAGAAGACCCTCCTGAATGGGATTTTAACAACCCTAGTAGTTGAAACACTTAAGCCCAAGATCAACAGAATCAACCCAAACAATAAACTCTAACCATCCATTCCGAAAAGAGTAGTCGGAAGATCCCACTAGTGATCTTCACACCATAAGAAATGTGAAGGTGTCTCGTACTGAAAGGCTGAAACTCCATCAAATATCATTAGATTTGCTGAAATGCAAATGGATACACAAGTTTCAGGATACATCACTTGGCACCAAATCTAATCACATGTAGTAAACTATCTGAAAATATAAAAACTATCATGAACAGTCAGTCTGACAGACAAAGGCCTCTACTATACTATGTCTGTGACAGTATATAGTCTGTATTCTCACAAGAGAAATTACACCATGTCTAATTGTCACTGGAGCCATCATAAGGTGCCGGTACACTCAGAGAGATGTTTACAGTAGCCATTGTGATCACTCGGTCACAAGCACAACAAAATTTCCAGCTCATGACAGATTTAAATTTAGTAAAATCTACTGTACAAGTATAAAGCAGACTTAACTCCTTATGCACATGGGTCTCTCTGTGCTGCATAAAATCTAGCATTAGCCAAATAATACATTAAAAGTAGCATCATCATCATAGTGAAGGGGTAAAGAGATGTTTTGTCGGTCAGCTAACATCCTCAGTGAAGAAGCTGCCAGCACACAGCAGTAGGAAAGGCTTGTTCTCCTGGTCATATCTGACACATGGAGACATAGATAAAACATTCACAATCCTGATCATATCTAACACCAGGAAGCTGCTATTTAAAATATACATCTCCGTTAAATCATATGCGACACCTGAAGATGCACCTGTGAAAAGTTCATTACCTTCATGATATGACACCTAGATAAGTCTTAAAGGTTCATTACTCTGGTCATACCTGACACCAAAAGACAGCTATAACAGCATAAGGTTCATTCCTCTCTACCTTGTTAATCTCATAGTCATTGACTCCACAGTCCAGCAAACTAATGCAGCTTACTACATCAACTACTGAGATTCCAGTGAAGGGTTCTACTCATAATTATGTTGGATAATGGTCAAGGGAACTTCCAGGCCCACTAGCAGTGGACAGTGGCAGCAGCAACAGTTTTGGAGCAAGAGTCCCTCAAACTGCAGTAGTTACCTTTCTCACACTTATTAACAATAGGAGAATGTTACAGTATCTATCTGAGCCTCTTGTCTTGGGTGAGAAAACTTTTCAAAAGTTCTTTGGGCCTATCAGCTATAGATGACGGTCAAAATTCTGAACATGGGTTGGGCTCAATCCAAGCTGACCTACTGTATGTGAATAATACTTTATAGTAAAAACTTTTATTCCAACTACAGTACTTTAATTTCAAAAGACTCACTAAACAAACTCCTTCCCTTAAAAATGATATAACAACTCTTATTAAGGCGAGTTAAAAGTGCCTCAGCAATGAACTGTCATGAAAATACATCATAAATAATCCTATTAACTATGTTTTACCCACCAGAGAACATATGGTAGGGAATATGGTACAGTATAACATATTTCACAAGCTCCAAAAGAGCTATTACCTTCACTCATTACAAGTATCGTGACCTTGATGTGAACCATGCCCCACCTAGCTGCCACACACTGAGGTAGTACAGTACTGTACACTATTACTAAGAACATCAAAAAATAATGTTAAGTAATAATGTAAAGCTAATATTGAAGAAATAAAACACAGCTTTCAGAACACTTTAGTTATTGATCTTGATATGACAACAATAGATAAAGTGCTTCAAGCTCTGCTTTATGAAATTAAAAATTTGATCCTACCTCACAAATACTTGTATAACTGGACAAATATGTCTTCCCTTTAATATGAGTAGTACTGTAGGACTGTTACTGAAGCAAATAATACAAAATCTAATACAAAAACTATTTCTCATAAAAGAGCTTAAGAGCATGACCATTGTTTATGACTTGAATATTCATGGACTTTCATCATCATAAGTGATGAGGATCTACAGACAACACAGGCAGGGATTATCACATAAACAAAGTTAAGATCCACCCTTGTCATCTCATTATAACTGAAACAACCAATCTATCATATTTTTTGGCTTGATTTCATTTTTCTATTAAACTTCTTTAATTGTAAATTATGTTACTCAGATTTTTTACTTAAATATAATTCCTTTGAACCCAAATTAGTGTTTTTGGCAAATTATATTAACTTAAACTATTTTGTTAGTGCAGTCAGTGCTATGGCCAGAATGTTTTAATTACTATCACAAAATAAATGAAAATATTTCCTGAAGGCTTAGCATCAACTCCTATACCTGGCAGGTTGTTGACATATCCACCATCAAGTAGCAAGTGTCCATCATGAGGGTCGCAGATGGGCGGCATGTACCCAGAGAGGGACATGGATGCCCGCACGTACCGCCAAGTACTTCCTGCAATACCCACTCATGCTTAATACTGGTTTCACATGAAGACGACCTACAGTATCTTACTTGCAAAAAGCCAGTCAGAAGCACATCATTAAGAGGAATTTGCACATCAAACTCTCCTTAAGAAATATTGCCAGTGAAATTAAAATAGCACAGTGTAACCCCCATCTGTTGGACTACAGTATATCCATTAGATCGAAGTCCATTAGATCAAGGTTTCACTGTCAACTGCACTTATACGAGACTCATAAGCAAACAAAAGAAAATTATCATTCACCCTGAGTTAAATGTCATCTTCCCCCATCTATAGGTTTAATATTATCTGACAACAGATAAGAATATTCTTCAACCTAAGTCATTCTTTAACCTAAGTCAATGAATTTACTTATCTTAACACAGGTTAATGATAATAAAGGGCCGTCTTCATAAACTCTACAGCAACAAAACAGGACTGGTCGCGGATTCTCAAAGATTGGTACGTTAGGTTTTACTCGTACCCTGAAACGTGAGAACTAACGTGACTGGCTCGCTTAGGTTAGAGCACAGAGATATTGACCTAAATGGTACCAAGACTGCAGCGAGACTATCATTACTACATACTGCACATCACCCCTAATGAAAAGAAGCCAAATTAGGTGTGAATCTTTGAGAATCTGGACAATGCAATGTAACGTCACTTACACATACTAAGACACGTCGACATGCATCTGTTTATACTACCCACACAATATTACGTCAAAAAATTGAAAAATAAATCAATAAAGTTTAATATAGGATCTTAAAAGCTAAACACACTACTGTACTAATACTTCTTAAGCTGCCTTTAAATCTCTATTCATAGTGTTAGAAAACTATGCAAAAATTCACACTGTAACACTGTACATGTGTAAAAAAGTTCTACCATCATCACGTGGGGAAATGATTAAATTATTTCAACTTAACATAAGAAAACCCAAGATACTCCTCAGACAATCTTCTACATGCTTTCCTGAAGGCCTTAATAAAAAAAATTAATTTGTTGGAATATATCTATATATATACTGTAATGCAAATATATACATTATACACAGTATATGTAATCTATGTATCATCAATTTACTAATTACTTTCTATGAAGAGTCATTATTCATTAAACTCCCAGACTGTACTGTACTGTATCCTACAGACAAAAAAATGTTGATCACTGAACTCCCTTGACTAAATTACTGTCCTACCTTAAACTGAACTTGTCACCTGTTGGTCCACACACACACACACACCTATATCTAGTGGTCAGCCACATACTTGTGAGGCTACTGTGTGCCACCGAGATTACACTTTCCCTATACTGAACTGTACAATGCAGTACTGTACTCTTTAACTAGCCTAACCAAGTTTATCTCATCCCTCTTAGTTCAATCTTTAAACACATTTTCCCACTTGTTTTCTTTCTCCTTTGTGGACACAGTCTGGCATTCCTTGGGGCTGCTGACTACCAAACATTTATTAATACAGTAAACAATCCTATTTTCTCACAATGACAGTCTGACTAGAGGTTGCACTGTACCCAAGTCTTCATCAAGATACTAACACTTTAGCCATGATGATGGTCCCCCTCTATTCCCACTAAATATTTCCCACATTTAAAAGATAATTACTTGTGCTGAATCTTTCATCAATTTATCAAAGTAATAAGTTGAATACCCGTGTCTGCCTCCCACGATGAAAACTAATATAATTAACTTGAACCTTCATGTATCTAAGTACTTTAATTATAGTTTCACTTTGAATTCTTCATTTTTTGGTAAATGACTCTTTCAAGGTGGACCCTCCTGCCCTTGTTGCCATCCTTACTCTTCACAAAACCAATAACTATAACCCTCAACTTAAACTATTCATTTGGTGGTTTTATTGGCAGTAGCTTTTACAAATTAAAAAAAAAAATCCGTTCAGGTCACCTTACACCAGTTGTACTCAGCTGCTGGCCCCATGGATAAAGTTTACCAACATTACTTTTTCCAGCAATTTCCCTCAGAATCTTTAAGGCATTTTTCTCACTAACCAACCACTCACATTCACTCTATCACCCACACTGACGAAATATTTTCTTCCATTAGGAGGAGTGACAAATAATGAGACACTAGCTACCATATATACACGTACAAGCTGTTTATGGGCAAATGGGGATTTGGTCACCACACTGAGCACAACTCCGCAGGAAGCACATGATACTGGTTAAATATATACATGCATCAATAAGCATTATGCTGCACAATGACCACAGTGGGTACAGTACTGTACTTAACAAAGGTCTCAATATATATTACACAGCCACCCCCCTAGTGTGACATAATCACATGAAATTCCAGATATACATGCACCGTCTTTGTTTAGAACACATCTAAACTCCTCTGCTCATTAAGTATGTCTGACAAGAGTTCAACAAGAACCAATATTTTCAACTTAGTCACACAGGCCACCACTTATTTTATCATCAGTAAAGCAAAAAGAGGGAAAAACACATTAATCATAAGTCACAGCAGAAACAATAAGCCAGACGGTAGTTACAATGGATTCAACCCACACAAAAGCAAACCAAGTATTAATTTCTCAGTATAAATTATACCACAGTGGGGCAAACACTGATTAATACCCACTGTTTTTTAGCATTCCAATAAATTTGACCATACTGTACAGTACAATTGCTTAATAATGGTAACCTCCAGAAGCTCGGCTGCAAGATAAAAGCAGTGGCACATCCCAAACCATTTTTATGTTAATGCACAACCAGTTAGTATAAACATATACATATTTACACTGTGTACCCTTCTGAGACGATTTCAGGGCAAACAAGTATTTGTCCATTTAGTTTACAAGGGTAATGTGTTCAGAATATATGTAATTGCTTTTTTACGTGATTAATACCATTTCATGCTTATTTACTCTTAAGTTAAGATAGAATTATTTTATTTTATGTATTGTGTATAAGTGTGTGTGTGTGTATGTGTGTGTGTTGAGACATTTATCTTGGAAATTTCACTTCAGTAGAATACAATTTTCTCTCATTACTAAGGTTTCTTAAACAATAATCCCAATGAGGAGGTTAAATAAGGCAAGTTTTCCTTCATCACATACACACACACAATCACAACAATGGCCCCCAATTATGCTGCATAAATGTACAACTAACCCTTTATCACCTCCTGTCATATTTCCACATAAACCAATAATTCTTCGTATAGAACTCCAAATTTTACCCCAAATCCTCTCCACTTACGTTTTACTGTACTACTCTTGTATTTAAATCTCATTACCTCTCACACTGTTGCTTTGAAAGGATTACTTTTACTCATCACAGCTTCAATTACTCTTTTTCTTATTAAGCTGAGTGTTAACATGTACATTCAAACACATCAGTTTTGATATCTGCTCTTTCTTCTTGGTGGAAACTGGTTCCCTTAGGGGCAGTGTGGATACAGTACAAAGAAGACTAAGCCTTTTTTCTGAGCATAAGGAGACAGTATGGCCGGGCACTGTACTCGACCACCTTCACTTCCTGAACTACATTAGATACCTATCCACAGATGGGTGGGCTAGGGGTGCCCTCGTCACTGTAACCACTTGACTGCTAAGTGAAAACCAATAGGTGGGATATGAGCCCTACACCCTAAGACTAGCAAAGAGAAGGAGGTATGTTAAGCCTTGAGCAGGTGACTTGTTCCCCCACTCAAAGTAATTGAATAAAAAAAACCTAACAGTGATGCTGTAAAATGATGTCCCTCCCATATGATAAAAATCAATGACAAAATATACCATGAGAAAAACCTAAAATATGCAGGACAGACACAAAAATTTCTCTGGTAATATTATACAAAGTTCACAGCTCATGGAATGTCTTATATTTTGACGGGGAATGTATGCATGACACGTAACTTCTTCTTTGATTGCAGAGTACGAGAATTTGTAAATATAGACTAATTACTGAAAATCTCAAGTCCTCCCAGACTGTGTCATATCCTGAAATTTATTGTACTGTAGTATATGAAATGTCTTGAAGTATACCATAATAAAACATTTAAAGACTTATTTATCTTGTAATCCAGTAATTATACAAGAGGGTTTTATTGAGGTGCACAACATCAGAAGCTACAGGGAGGTGGAGGTCAACTGTAAACAAGGTCTCAGGGTGGCACCGAAATGTATTCGTCATCTGACCATAAAATTCAGTTCTCATATCGAGTTCATACCCCAGAGGACAAGAATTTCTCAAATTGTGAGTACAATCATAAATCATGCACTGACCGATGCACTCAAAACAAAGTACAAAGTTACTCTAATAATCTACTTGCAACTTTACCAACTGTGATTTCTTTTTTATACCGGGTATATAAACTTTGTACAGTATTATGAAATGTTATAACACTCTACTAAGTCTTTAATATCTCTTAATGTTTTAATAGACTGTTTCATCTCTCAACAAAGTAACAAACTCTTACAATCATAATTTATCATTTATAGTAAAATACTTCAAACTTGAATGGCTTTCTGAAAATTAAAACCAACACAAAACTAACAACATTCAACACTTGGTAAACCCAATATGACTTTCTAAAACAATAAGATTTTGAGAACTTGCAGAAGAACTCTTACTAACAAGACTCAGAAACAAGCTTAGCAGAAATTTTTTACATAAATTATGACAAGCTTTATGTACAGTTATAAAGTTTTAAATGGCACTAATCGAGGGTCTACGGCTTTACTTACAAAAAATGACAGTAAATAAATACATAATCATTCCATGCGAGAAGAGTTAAGGCATTTAAATGACAGAGAAGTGTCCACCTTAATGAACATGAAGTATTTAATTAAAGTGTAAATGGCCACAATAGATTAATAATCATACTAAATGCTGATAAAATCTTAAAACATATTCGACAGTTGAATCCATCAGTCTGATAACCCAAACACAACACAACTCACACACAACTTTAAACTGCCTCAGTACACCATCAATTATTTTCACTCTATTCCTTTCCAGGTTAATCAACTTCACATCAACCCCAACAACCATCCCCCAGCTTGTGAAAGCTATACCTAATTTTTCTCCAACACTTAAATTTTGTCACCAAACGGTATAATAGGCTCGATTGTCACCGATGCAACCGAGGTTCGATTCCCACTGTGGTTGGATGTGACAATGATGCTATCCAGAATAATCCCACTTAACATTACAAGTTTTCTCTGGATACTGAGATTCCCTCCTACATTATCAATAGGCCCAGGGGATGGCCCTATCATAAAAACAAATGAAGATCAGGATATATAGATGTAGAAGGTACCTAGTACCTTTGTCAAATATTAGGATAAAATTACATTACGATCTGCTAAGCCTTTCTCATGTTACTGTGGGGAAATATTTCTGTGGTAACTCTGTATAGCCCTCTCTTGCCCCTAAATCTATGGGAAATTTGTGGGAATACAAAAACATATTTGGATCTCTTACCTTCACCCTATTTCAACCAAAACAGAGGGTAACATGACCCTTTTAGACAGCCATTACATTTGTGATTTCCCGGGTGACTCCATCCGGCCACCCTACCACCTGCTGGTCCAACAGCCCCAAGCTACCTAATCATTACAAGAGTCTCAATTATAATGGTCAGATTAGATTGATGCTATTATTAATGAAGCCTATCTGACCAGTCGCCCCTATAACACACTTTGATAAAATATTGTAAGAATTTTCCCTCTTTATATTTTACCATTCAATACTGTACACAATTACACATTCACCTCATGTAACAGTGGGCAACAGCTCACTAGATCACATACAAGAAGCAGCTTACTTCTCACACCTCAAATATACAACATGAATATTCTCCTCCTCCTCCACATTAAGCCGTTACTCCCAAAACAGACGTAACTGTTATTATCTACCTTATATGTTGCCTCCACCTTGTGTAATGAACCAGTCAAGTTCCACCTGATTGCCACCCACTCCCTCAATGAATTAAACAACTCATAAAACATAAAAATGAGACAAACACAAAAGTATAACATTAACGTATTATACACCAAGCTGGGAGGCAGGCGGGGATCACATGGTATGCCGGGAAACTTATCTACTATTAGTAGAGAACACACACAGTAGATACAGGTACCGGGTAGTTAACAGTTATTATTTAGTAACAGAATGGTTAAACAGATAACATATAATAGTAACACAAAAGTTTGACAACCGAGGACATTTATTCTGGATAACAGAGACACTTTATCATGGTATTAGGAGTTTTAAATCAACAATCTGGAACATAAATCTAGAAGTAACTTATAATTAAACAAAATATAAACTTAAAGCCTACTTTCACCAGCATGACATGACAAGCACTGCCTCTAAAACATCTTAAGGATATCTATTGTAGAATGAGATACCAGAGTCAGAGATAAAACACATATTTTTAACTTATTGGCTTTAGACTGAGAGTAAAGGTGTGTTTATAGTTACTCCCCAACTATGCCATTTTCTACACTCCTTTTATGGTAAATTAAAAAAAATTATCTAATTACCTTTATAAAACATCCCCACAATTATCTCTGGTATTTCATTTAATGGGTTATAATAATTATTTAATATAGAAAAAGAATTAAAACATTATGATGAAAACTGTTGGTAATAATATAGTTAAGATGTGTATTACCGTGAGTGTGAATACGGGCGGCTGAGTCGGTGATGTCCGTGGTGAGGGTGAAGTAAGGAAGCCAGAGGTCCTCTATGTTTGTGTCTCCGAGCGCGTCGTGGATCAGCTTGTTGAAGCCGGCACCCGAGAACATGGACACTTCTGGATACGTCAGATCCAGGGCCATCCGCCATATGCTTGTCATTTTCTGTAATGGCACAAATATAATGGATTAATTTGACTTGGTATAGAGCACCAACAACCTTGTCATGATGGGAAGTGAGTTGCATTAATCCCTTCACTATGGGATGCCACTTTTAATATTTTGATTATTGCCGGACAAATTTATTCGGCAGAGAAGGGACCACATACACAAGTGGTACATCGTTAATTAACAAAGATGAAACAAGAAGTATTTAAAGTTATGTACAGTCTTCATTTATGTTGGTTTAATAACCCAAAGAAAGTCCCTGAAATAACAACTGTAATATATTAATTACCAGAAAAAGTTACAAAATCTGGAATAAATTAAGAGTTACAATTTAAAGATATTAAACTTATATTGTACTGAAAAAAAAAAAATATATATATATAGCGCCCTAAAAGAAACATGATTTTTACAAATGCAAAATCTAAAGAACCAAAAAGTAAAACTAAGTAATTATCAAAATGTTCTTTATATGTTATTTGAAAAAATAAAATACAAATAATAAAGTGTTAGTAATCATCTGGCTAAAAAACCCTATATATATGTGGTTCAACTCACCATACTCCACTCACGAGCCTTCTGGGTGACTCTGGTAGTATCCTTCTCCAGGCAGTAGAGAGCACCAATAAACGCTCCTATACTTACTCCTGCCACCATGTCTATGGGGATGCCCACCTCCTGGAAAGATCAAAATAAAATGCTCTTAATAACACAATAGCTTCCTTTGAAAGTCGAGGACATGCAACAACACCTAATACTGATGGCAAGAGGACCTTCCCTCCATGTGAAAGAGAAGGTGATGAAAAAATCCCCCGATACTATACAAAGAAAAACACAGTATTCTCTGGAGGAAAAATATTCAGATGCATTGGACCTTAAGAGCGAAACACCTACTGCTTCCATATTAAATTACCTTGTACATTAATCCATGTGGTCAAGAAACAATGGATTATGCTCAAAAAATTTTCCGAAATGGAAAGTACAGGTACCTCTCGTTTTGCGCGTGTTTTTTGCCCGTTTTCGAATTAACACGAGGTCCAAAATCTAAAAAAATATTTAATTTACACGATTCGTTCACAATAACACGCATAGTTCACGGAGTGGCCGCCAGACGTCTCTCGCTTCGCTGTTCGCTCAGTCCTTCACGCTCACTCTACGTGTGCACCCCACACGTGCGGCTGTGCTACCTCGCAGATTTTCTACGTATTTATCATGGCTCCCAAGTGTCCTTCTACCTCTGGAGGTGCAGAAAATGCCTCTAAGAAGTCAAGGTTGTCCTTAACCCTGGAGCAGAAGGTGTATGGAATGTATGGAATAAGTTGTACATATGTGTGATTTGCCTGAGTGTACAAGTGGTGTAAAGAAGGGTTGTATAAACGGGGCTGATGCACACTCCCGTCTTGCCTCAGACGCCTCTCTCACTCACTTTTTTTGGGCACAAAATTTGATTTACACGACCTCTTCAAGAACATAATCCTCGTGTAAATCGAGAAGTATTAAACTAGACTAAACAGCTTTGAACACATTAAACCTGATAACTGAATAAAAGTCTGAAAAACAGCTCAAGCAAACCCAATGATCCAATGCTAAGGACTCACCACTTACATGTAATGATGGATACAACACGTTTCCCAGATTTAAATAAAATAATAGACTACTGTATCTACTCTCAAGTGATAGACAAGAGAGTTAGGGACATGACTAACCTTGATGGCCTTTATCATGCCAATGTGAGCTGCTCCTCTTGCCCCACCACCACCCAGCACAAGGCCCACGGTGGTGCCCGTCAACACCCGGGCCAGACGAGAGAAGTCACTGTGAACGTTGGGCTGAACAGTGAACACCTTCTCTGTGTAATATTCAATCTGTGAGAGGAAGAGAAATATGAACAAAGTGAATATAACTCTAAATTATCCTTATACATTACAGGGCAAGTCAAAATATAACATACTGTACAGCAAACTCTCATTTATCTGACATTTTAGTGACCATAATAGTTCAATAACCAGCATTTTAGATAAATTTCAATATGATACAATTCACAATTTTTGTAACCAGTAGTCCTGACAAATCTATCCTGAACTGTATTTTACATAGTTTGAAAACTGTGGGCAATTTTGTGAGCCACAGTGCAACCAACAAACTAGTGAGCCTTACTCTGCCAGCTTTACACATTATATCATGCTGTACTTTATGGTTGGTCTTACTGATACTGTACTTTATTTAACTTATATTCACAGTACAGTATCATGCATAATTTCTGTACTTAAACATGTACAGGTATTTGCTTACTGTATATTTCACTGTATCATAAATCTCACCGTAAGAGTAGCTTCACTGAATTGCATTTGGATTACAGTAAAACCTCTATTTAACTGACTATATGGAGAGGAGAACCCATTATATGGAGGGTTCATTAGATGTGAAACCTCCATCTAACGAACTACATAGAGATGAAAGTCCGTTATATCAAAGGTCTGTTAGATATGAAACCCCCATCTAATGGAAAACATTACATGGGGGCTTTACTGTAACTCATATTTCTTCTATAAAAACTGTCAAGTCAACTCACAATCTTGGCAGGGGTTCTCTTCTGGAACATCCTCTTGTGTGCCCGGATGTGGTGATGGGACTGGCACCAGGATCGCATGTTGAGCCATCGTACCGTGCCGGAGGGTGGCGGGCCGTCCTCTCGGTGAAGGAGAATGAGTACCTTTTGAGTCCTCACTGCCATCTTCTCAACGTGTTTTTCAATCTGAAATCCGACAAGCACAGTCAAGTTAAATCAGAACAAACAATGATACCCATACACACATACACACACACTCAATGTCTTCCTTAATTTGAGTCTCAAGAAGTACTGATAAACTCAGAAGCCAAAAAAATAGCCCTTCAGTTCAATCAAAAAAGTGTATCAACAATTTTGGCAAAATACTGTACGAAGGGTCTATGTGTAGCCTGGTGTAACTGGTAAAACAAGAGATAAAGGAGAAAATAAGACGAATAAACTGGCCAGACACAGATGAGCAAGACAAACAGAGGGAGTTAAGTGTAAGAAATGGAGAGACATGTTTATTTCACCTGTTAACCTCAGGAGGACGGTGTTAAGAGGTTACGGATAATAACAAAATATTTATGTTGTTATTATCATCAGGTGCAAGAACAGCTGTAGAGTAAACTGGGATGATTAACGGATTGTTTACTACAAGTACTGTCGCCTGGTGTGAAAACAACTGCAGAAAACATTGTGCCGGTTCATTGCCAGATTCTTCAATAACATCCCCGACACTGCAACACATGTAGGAACGAGTGAACTAATTACAGAAAATTTGTTCTTCGAGTAATTATGTCTAACTCACGTAGGCTTAAAAAATAGCCATAAAATAATGACGATGAACAGATCAACTGATGGGTGATGTTAGGTTGTGTTAAATGAGAGGGTGTAAACCAGATGGACATTTGGGGCTTTTTTGTGGATGAGATATATTATACCAGAACACATCTATTACTGCAGGTAAGAGTGAGAGTAAATGATTAGAGAGATTGTTGATCACATCTAAGTGCATACAGACCTTTCCCATCTGAGGTTCGGCATCTGCTAACCCGACAGTTAGTATGACATCAGCCTGGCGTATACACCGCTGCGCCCACACAGTGAGGGAGGAGTCACACTGGTAGAGAGTGACCCGGTGCTGGTCCTCAATGTGCCCCAGCCAAGATATGAGCTGATACTCATTAGCAGACTCCCATATACTGGTGCCCAAGGAGCGCACCACATACTCAGAGGTGAGTCTCAGAGCTGGACCTGCCAAGGATATAACCAACATTATGTATGGAGAGTACACAAACAAACTGTATTCCCATCAGCCCTAGTATGGAAAATTGATAGGATACTTATAATATAAACCAATAAATATTATGACACTTTCAACAAAACCTCACTTACCAATAGAGAGGAGAGAGTGATATAACTCAAGGGTGAACTGGGAGATGGGAACGTCCTCAGACACGGGAACGATGGCTACCGTGGAGTAATTACTCTGTGACGGCCGCTGTTCAATGTTTAGACCCAACGGCACACGAGAGGTTGTTGATTTCCAAGAACCTGAAACAATCAACAGTTAAAATTTACGGGACGATTCATGATCTAATCTTACACACACACTCTGCATCCGAGACAAATTTCTTACAACCTAACCTAAATTATTTGTCTGGGATAATTTACAGGTCACACATCCTTAAACTCTTCTAAATTTTCAGTTGCCTCTTACACCACAGAGGACATACAGATGACTTGTCCTCTGAGTTTACTGCACTTATTCTAGTTTATGGTTAAATCGGCCCCATAGTTAATATGTCTTAACCATGAGGAGAGAGGCCTATTGTAATTGGGGCCTACACACTGGGCCCCAATCCTAATGACTACGTTAGGTTTAGCCCACAACAACTGGAACCCAACTGACCATTCATCAGCCATTCCATAGGATTTAGCCTCTTCACACCTTCCTTGGGTCTTCTACCTCAACACACAGTGATAAACACCACTAAGGTACTGACCCAGCAGCCGTTGTCCAAGTAGCTTGATCAGTCTGGTCATCACAACTGGGTACTTGAGCTTGATGATGTTAAAGAGGCCCTCTGGAAGCTTGGCCAATTCAGAGTCTCGTACAGCCATCACCGTCGTGCTACGGTCCGTCTGTGTTAACAGCTCCACCTGTGCAGGATTAACACATTACTTTAGGCACAAATAATTTGGTCAATGTTATTTATTCTAAATTAAATACAGTAGTACCCCAATTTATGCGGTCAATTGAACCCATGGGGTACCGCGGAAAGTGAAAACCACGTAAAGTGAACAACAGAACATATGGGATTAATTCCAATAGAGACTGGCCCGACCCCCAAACTCCACTTTTTCACACACAATACCTACGTTGTAGTAAAAAAGTACATATGAAGAATGAAAACACTTAAATAATGTTACTTACAATACCAACAAGATCGCCCTTGCCATACTCTGCCACCACTTCTTTCCTGCCGTCCGTGTGTGTGATCACAGAACGTAGTCTGCCGCTGAGGACTATGAAGGTTGAATCTGTTGGCTGTCCTTGTCTGTAAATTATAAATACAAGTATAAATGAATGACTTGTTATCTCCTTCAACCATCTGTTCCAGTACAGTATCTCACAAAAATTTTAAGTTAATACTGTATAGAAAATCAGAAACTTTGTAATATTAATATACTTAAAAAATTACATAACATTATTATTTTTGTTGTGACATTCTTTTAATTGTTTTATATTCCTGCCATCACCTCAATCAATTAGGATAATCTCCTCTAAGTTACACAGATATTTTAATCATCACACCTCAATAGTTAATCATTTTAGTACACATATCCCAAGCTAAGATACTATCATAACACATTCTTAACTATCACAAGAGCTAACTACTGAACTGGACACTCACTTGTAGAGCGCTCGTCCAGCCTCCAGGTGCTCCCAGTCAAGGGCAAAGTCAATCTGCCTGACAAAGGGGGACATGCGGCGGATGACGGTGTTGGCTACGTGTAACACAACTTCTGGCGTTTCCTTGATGATTCTGTCAAGTGCAATAAAGTCTAAGATAAACACAACTACATTACCCACACTGTAACCCTTAAGTAACTCTGTACAGTGCCCTCACAAAAACCTAACAATAATTAATAATGTAGTTGTTCCTTGTACTGTACCTTCATTGTTACTGTATATACTGTATGTGTTCTACTTACAGTAAATATTGGAGATGGTGTCCACTTCCACCATTTACATACTGTACAATATCGTACTTTGACCATTTCTAATATTTGGTGCAAGAAAAATGAAGTTAATAACTATTGCTAATTACTACAGGTATACAGTACACAGAATTTTTAATCACAGGATTTCTAATTAGTCTAGGGCAGGGGTCACCAAACTTTTTTCACAGTGGGCCGGATAACTGAAAGAATGACGAGCGCGGGCCGCATAATCATTTTGTTCAATACTTGCAAGCCAGAACGAAAGCTCTGGTAACGTCAGAGCGTAGGCGGAGCTACCACGAGCCGGGGAAGGACTTGGGATCCAGCCCGCGGGCCGTAGTTTGGTGACCCCTGGTCTAGGGTAACAGCTGAAGATAGAGCAGAAAATTTTCATAACTATGTGGAGTAAATTATATAAAGCTATAAAGTGATCAACAGCTCCCTAAAAGTGAGCACGGTACTATACAAGATATAACTAGCAGTAGAGGTACTTACGCGTAAAAAGTTTCCTTGGTGATGGTCGCCACACGTGCAGTATGTTTTGCCCTGACGCTGAAAAATGAGGGATCTCCAGACAACACTGCCAGGCCTCCAACAAGGTCTCCAGGATGAGCAGTGAAGAGCAGAATATCTCCGGCACTCTCAGATGAGTACTGTGACACCGTCAGTGTACCAGAGAGGATGTAAACTAATGCTGCCTCCTTCATAGAGTCCTGCTTCATCAAAAAGGAGCCCGACGGGACATCTCTAACTGCCACAGCACCTTGTAAGATTTCATCAGACTCCAAGTGCAATAAGGCCTGGAACTTTTCTGTTGCAATTCTAAGAGAGTTCTCATCCTTTTCCTCTTTTGGATCCACTAAGACGATCTTTTTCACACTGTTCTGCCTGACGGGCGTCTCCGGGCCTCTCTGTTCCATCTCCTCCTCACCCTCACCATCAGGAGTGGACCCGCTATCTCGCTTCACCTTGCCAGGGGAGGAGAGTGTAGGGGCCATGTGGCTGCCACTCCCTCTCCTCGGTACCTGCACAAATTTGTTTATCAATCTCTAAGAACACGAAACATCGTAAGTCTCAATAATCGTACAGTACAGTACAGTTGCCTCGGAATATTTTTCAATATTTTACTTTGATTTTTTTTGAGTTCATAACTATCTAAATTACTATCATTTTCCTATAAGTGAACCCTCGGTTGTATGGACTAATTGGACGGGGAGTGGGGAGGGTCCAGGTTAGCTGAAGGTCCAACTATCTAAATAAAATATCAATGAATAGTAAAAACTCCCTCATTTGGTGGCCAGACGACACTCACCTTGTTTATGAGTTCAGAAGATAGTCCCAGATACTGGTGCAACGCCATGAAGGTAACTCGCATCAACCGCACCATAATAATCTGCACCACCCGAACAAACATGTCCGGGTACTTCCTAAAGGTCTCCTCGAACGCTTTGACGGGAAACTTCATGACGATGGAATCCTCCTCGGCTCTGGCCTCCACCGTCTTGTATGGCTGAGGGTGGCCGGTCAGGTTGTCACAGAAGGACAAGAGAGAGATGATGGACTCCCCCGGCAGTACTTCCTTGAGGGCCAGAGTAGTGCCGTCGGGCTCCGTCACAAACACTTTAAGCCGCCCAGACTGAATTATGAAGATATTCTCATCGTTCTGGCCTGTTGACACATACAAGAATGTGTCTCATGAATCATGTCTCAGTCACACTAATTTAGCTATTTTCTAAAGCTTATCAAATGCCTTTACAAACAATATACTGTATTAAAAATATAATCACACTGTCCCCCTTCTCTCATCTGACCCAGGGAGGCAAATGCACTACCAAAACCCCCTTCCCTTACTACATCACAGATACATAACCCACACAATATCCAATAGTGTACAAGCATAAATAAAGATGGTTGGGTGCGCTTCTACAACATTGCTCAGAACGGACGATGAATGTATCTCGACAACAATGTTACACAACTAACCAATGCAAAACAGTGTCTGCCCTTTGTAGAGGTGAATGGTCTGGACGCTCTTACACAGCTCTAGGAACAAAGGCATCTCAAAGTGGCCAAAAACTCTGAAAGGAAAGCATTGTGTTGACCTTACTATGTTATGTTTAAACCTTCAATGCCTGGTAACAGCTAAACGTATTATTTCTTATACAACTAATAATACCTTTAAAGAAGGGATTTTAATATTATTTTTCACACAGCACTGTATTTTATTTACATATATAAGTATGAGCTATCTTGGTAATACAGTATGCTGCCATATTGAAGGATACAACACTAAAAATAATACTGTTTATAATCTACCAAATCTCTCACTAACAGCAATACAGGAGATCTATTACTTCATGACAAAGTTGTTACCCATAAACAAAACAACAACAAAAAACAATATGCGAGTAGTATTGACAATAAGGACAGGACACAAACGATGGACGGAAATATTTAAAGTTACCTACAGAAATGCGACAGATTCTCAACACTTTGTTTATTATGTTTTCCTCCTGAGCAGGGACACGAGAACACAATTTTGGAAGTACCTTGGTGTAATGCAGTATCTCCATGTATTACTGCATTAACATTGGCAGCAACTCAGTGTAATACAGCATTAACATCAGCAGCATCTCAGTTACAGCATTAACAATATTCCGGATGACAATTACAGTGTATATCGGAGGCTAAAATAGTACAGTAGTTTAAGTGTATTCTCATATCCTCGGTCAGAGCAAAAATTTTATGTACGAACCCCTGAAAATCTGGACCCAGGACAAAATGTGGTTGATTTATTTATTTCATCTTTAAGACAGACATAAAATAAAAGGATGAATTTTGAGGGGACGTAATTATTCCACTGCTTCACTTTAACAGGACAAACAAAGAGGTCAATGGGTGGTGTTTGGAGGTCAAAGATACTGGTAACAGTGCTTAGTTTTAATTCTATTAGCAGGAGATATCATTAAGAGCCAGAGGGCATTTGCAGATCACGACTGCATGTACTAAAAGGTAACATTGAATAGTCCTCTATATCAGGCACTGTTCTGAGCAGTTAGTAGGAGGTACTGTTTGAAGCAGTACATACGAGGAACTGTTCACAGCAATTCATACGTGGTACTGTTTATAGCAGTTCCTACAAGACACTATACACAACAGACACTTTGGGGCAGTTCATACCAGGCACTGTTCAGAGTAGATAATAGCACTATTCACTGTTCAGATCAGTTTGCAAGAGGCAGTATTGGAAGCAATCCATACAGCTGCAAAAGCTGTGTAGATCACATTTCTAATATGAGTAAAACTGTTTAAAAGCAGTAGCCTTGGATGCCACTGTATGGACAAAGCAAGCAGTAACAGTCAGCAATGCCAGAAGAAGCCTGGACTCAGTAAAACTGTCAAAGAATATGAGGGCTGTACTGATGTCAAGAGGAATCAATAAAGGAAAGGGTAAAATAATCACACACAAAGGTGATAGGAAGATGTGGAAGGACTGTGGTAAGAGATATGTATGAGGTGTGAGTAGACTGAGGGAGGAGAGAAGAATGATTGTCTACATAAATAGACAGATTCAGAGAGATCATGAGAAGATGTGAAGAAATTAAAACAGTCAAGATGATGAGAGGATGGCCTGAAGGCTCGTCTACCACGGCCATCTCACAATGATATGTACAATATGTTCATTCAATCTGTCAGGTGGGTGAATCAATAAAAAGCATTAGGCAAGCAAGGAAACTAGGCGCAGGTCAGCACAAATAGGCCAAGCTAACTAGAGGCAGAGAATAAGCAAGAAGGTGTACAAGGTGGCTAAAATTTTCAACTCAAGTGTAAAATTATCCAAAGAGTACATTACCTAGCCTTGAAAGTGGGCCTGGGATGTGACATTTGTGGACATGAGAGTGCTGATTTACAAGTATTATTTTCACAATAAAACTTTTTCACTCAAAACATTATGTCAATGATTGAATTGAGGTATGACACAACATCCTTACAATAAACCATTACATACAATAACAGTCTTTATATTATACTGGGACTGAGAAACACCATTACATCTAGTTAAAAGTAACATTTAATAGACACTAACATCCTTCAATCAGTCTCTCAAGAGTTTAGTAAGGGAGCACTGCCCAGGCATGAAAGGTTGTTACTCAGGAGCCTTGGCATAACAGGGCCTAAATATAACAGGATCTTGACTTGATGGACTCTTGACACAACAGAGGGTCCAACATTAGAGACCAACGCCCCTTCAACACTACCTAACAAGGGGACTGAGCTTCTGTCTCATGAGTCAGTAGTGCTAAAAACATTACCATCAAGGCTACAGTTCAACACATTCACAACACATAAAACTCCTAACTATGACCACACAAGGTTGACAGTGATCTTCAATGTGATAGACTTTACCTTAAATTGCTTAATGATAAAAGTCAACTCAACAAACTACAATTACAAGAAACTCCAGGAACCATCATCACAATACAAGCTTATGTTAAGTAAATCAGGAGACATCTGCAACACACTGATCATAATACTGTAAGGTCAGACACTGTCCTCTAACAGGTGGATAATTATACGCTGTTTATCGCTGGAGCCTACAAGCAAATTTACTTCACCTCACTACAAGAGAAAGCATATAATAATGTCCCCCCACTAAAACTGTCTTGTTAACTCCTTACCATAAAACAAAACTGAAACATACACAGACATCATACCCAACAAGGTACGAAACTTTCAGTTTGCAGCAAATAAGGTTTTCACCGGCAGTACTTAACAGTTCGACAGAAAATAAAATAATAATGAATACCGGTACTTAAGTAAGATATACAATTAATGACACAATAAGCTGGTGTTCTGCTGTCAGGGAGTGTGTTACAGAGATCAACCTAACACTTGGTCATGGTGAGGCACAAAGACCATAGGGTAAAATTAAAGGCCATTTTCATCAAAACTGAAAGTCTATATACTGTAACCAGGTGTGTGCAGAAACACTTTACCAGCATATTATCCTACATCACTTTAGCTTTGGTGTTATTCTACTGTGACTAAATTGGTTTTGATATGCTGTGACATTGGCAATGATGTATTTATTCACATCCAGACATCCAAATACTGTACTGTACTCAACTATAGTACAGTACTTGTGTATTTGTTATTGATTTAACTAGTGAAAGATGCACCCCAAGACTTTAAACATGCAGTACAGTATATCTGAACCAGTGTCCACAAAAAAGTAGAATTCTGACTTGATCACATCCCTGGTGCTGTCACATCTAATATCTCCCCTGAGTAGTGAAAGACATAAGCCCCTCAGTAATGTTTATTAGCTCTTTACTGTTCTCCCAGTATGAGGTCCACCAGCCTACCTATTGTGCCCATCATGCTGTGAGTGTTGAAGATATTTTAAAAGCCTTTACTACAATAAATTGGCACAAGAATAAGATTCTCAAGTGAGGAAATTTATATCTTTGTGTGTGTGTCCACGTATACAAATGACCTTAAACATTGGTTAGAAAGTTATTCAACAACCTATAGTTCACAGAGAACAATACATTAAAATAAATTCTTCCAAATGTTGACTTCATCCTCAAACTCTCTTTGACTGAACCTATAGCCTGGTGACTTAAGTGATGCATTAACCACGAAAAAGCCACAAATCAAACAGGGGATGACCTGAACAACACTGTACAGGGTTTGAAGGGTAGCAGGTCTTGACATCACCCTGGCATGAGACTCACCAAGCTGAACAGGTCAGCCATCTCTGATGAATTACCAGACCATCAAATCAATCCATCTACAATAAATGCCACAACCCACTGAAAGGACTGGGACTGTCCAGGTCATCAAGCTACTGACTGGCTCAGTGTGTGTCATTATCTGAGAGTCTGAACCATCCTTATATGGTATACTGTACTGTACTCTGTAGACCCCCAACCAACATCTAATTAGAAAATATCCCAAAATTATATTTTGGACTCCACCTGAGCATCCTCTACTTTGGGACCAGACCTCCATATTTATAGAAATAATATCATAAAACAGGTTGAACTATGCAACAGAGAAGGCCTGATGCCAAAATACCTTCAGGTCCTGCAAAAAGCACACTAGTTAATCTCAAACTAGGCCATTAAGCAAATGTATATACACTTGCAACATAAAACAACAAAGGCAAAAGCCTGTAACTGACACTTACATTAGGAGGCACCAACGGAAAAAGCACATAATTCAAACACGAGGCAGAGAAGCGGGTAACAACCATGCAGGGTGATGGTGTGGCTGGAACTGAATGGGTGACCCTGTAACCCATTCAAGATGGCTGACCCATTAACCATGGTGAGTCATATACCACAGTGGTATCATGTCCTGATACCCTCCATGCCCTCAACTGTCTGTGAGGCCAACCTCCCCTTGATTTGTGACCTCTTTTAAGGCTCTGCTTATGACAGGCAGGTAAACTATCTTAAGATTAGTCCCATCTTCACCAATGTCTTAACTCAAAAATCATGGTTGGCACATTGTTCAAGAAACCATAATGAAGTCTATTTCATTAAGGTTATTACAACTTGAATCGTTAGTAAGTACTGTACAGTGCTGTATTAGCATCTGAATAAAACATTATCTATTCACTAATTTTAAAATCATACACAAACTTCTTTCATTTCATAAAAATACAAATAAATTGTTTTTCTGGGTGCTCATACAAGTAACCTAACCTTACTAACAAAGGCCACATCCTGGTGTTGTGTTCCCCCAAACATCCACCCAAAAGCAACACCTTGGACAATCACCACACAACAAATTACTGAACAAAAATCAATCTGAATTCTCATGTTACCCCATAATGAAATGTAAAGACTACAATTCCTCTACGAAAAAACACTGGCACCTCCCACATCACACAAGGAAGAACCAAGAGAATTCCTCACCTGATGTTCCTGAGCATGAAGATGAACTCCGCAGGGACGCCGGGGTCAAAGTGGATCAGATCTTCCTGCAGGTACTCCGCCGGTGGTTCAATCACCTCCAGCTGGGGGGAGTCGCGGTCGTTGCGTCCCAACAACTTACGCGCGAGACGCTTAGCCAACAGCCGGGAAGCCACGGGACGAGTTGGAATGTTGGCTTTAACCTAGAGAGTGGCGAGACATTTGGTGAACAACACTAATGGAGGTTTAGACCACAATCAAATAACATGTGTATACAGCACTCTTAAGTATATGACAGTTAACTTACTGTATCAAGATTGGGAAACTTCTTTTCTAAAATTATAATTACAATAAATGTAATTAATCTAACCATACAGTATATAATTTAACTATCCATATAAAAAGAATATGTTTCAACTCTTCATTTTGTGATCAGGATGCAGAAAGGAAATATACAATAGGTCAGTCAACCACAACCAATAATGAAGATTGTAAAATCACATTTTTGCCATGTTTGAGCCACCAGCCTGAGGCACAAGCATAAGGCGTAGACCTGTGAAGCAGACAATTTCTTAAGGCCTTACTGGCACGAAAAGACCAACACTTACAACTATGTCAATCAACATAACTTAAAGCACAGAACAATTAACTTTACTGTGAGTTATAAGATCTATGACGGCATAACATATGATACTATTAATGTACACTGACAGATTGCTACAAGAGTTTAAGGCCAAAAGAATCAAAACACACTTATACTTTTAGCACACCACATACTGTACATAGCAGCTAAGACTTGAATATTCAACACTTCATCCACTCATATATACAGGGTAGGTAAGAAATAACTAATACACATATATTTCACATTTCTATAGCAATGTGTCAAGTGATTTCTTGCCCACCCTGTACAATTTCTATATGTTTCTACCTAAAATCAATAAACTGTCTCAGGGGCTGACAATAAGTTTCTGGCACATTATTCCACAGTGGCGAATAAATTTCAAAAGCCATCAGCAATATCACAGTTGTTTTGTCTACTCATGGTTTAGTAAGAAGTACCAACATACACTCATACATTTCGCCCTTCTTGAGTAACTTGGTCATCTTACACATTGTTCTATTTGATGGGTGTTAATTATTCACCCTGGTCAATTGTGGGGACAGTCTGTTTGTTGTTGTCCCTCACGATGGCCGAGAAATTATGCTCGTCAGGTTGGATTGGATTTCTTGAGAATTGCTCATTTCTTGGCCATCACGAGACATAACGTGATGGTATTAGTCCATACGATTAGCCACAGCCTTAATTATATGAATGTTAAGTGGCTTCCTGGACTGGTATGATCTGGTCTTCTTTATATTTAAAAAATAATAATTATATACCCTGTAAATAACAATTTGTGCCCGACAATAGCTGCATGTGGTTGAAAAAAAGCCAGAGATAATGTCAACCCCTGAATTTCCTACAAATTAAAAAGCAAACAATCTTATAGTATACAGAAAATGAGTGTCCCAAAGGCCTTGTGAAAGTGAGAAAAACCAAGAAAAAATCGCCCCCGACCATCCTTTCAAGCACAGTGCCAGATAAGACAAGATTAAGCAAGTGCTAAAACACACACAGTAAGTATAACCCAAATACAGATAAGCAGCAAAGAAAGATGCAGTGCACACACACACACACACACACACACACACACACAGTAACAAGGCCAACAATAGATTCGGAATTCACAGAGGAGATAATATTAATAGTTTACGTAATTAAAACATAATATATAACTCCTCCATCTCTTCCTCATCCTCCATACTCTCTCCTCACACACTTCAAAAGCTTCCAGTCATAAACAAACACACTCATGTAAAGAGACAGAATTATAAAAAACACTGAGGAAGTGACCTTTGAAACTCCTCTTAATCACATTTTTTTTTACTAAATACTGTACCTAAGACACCAAAAGTTCTAAAAAAAAAAAAATAAAAAAAGATAATAAAATGCCTAAGAACAGTAGTATTTGAAGAGGAGGTTATGAAGGTTACGTAGCTCAAGTTGGTTGTCATGAGTTATTATATCTGATCCAACTATACAGTTTAAGGTGTTTTCTTCCCCTTGCTAATACTGTACTGTACTACGGTGGGACGTACCATTAGGACAAGTGTGTGTGGCATGTACTGTACAACTTCATGGGGAAATTATTGAAAGTAAACAGAGATGCTTATCTGCGTGTATTTCCTCGCATCAAAATCTTCATCAATAATTGCTGGTACAGTACAGTACAGTACAGTACAAGGTATTCTCAAAATTCTTTTCTTTGCCATTATTATTAAACAACTAAAATCTTAGGACAAACATTATTTCCCAAAACTGAAGCAAACCTGGATGAGCCATTGTTACCAAACTGAAGTCTTAAGAAATGTTGTGCTGGTGATTCACAGTCCCTCGTGTTCTGATGCAATACTCCCTCAGTAGCCACGACACAAAGCCATGGTCCTCAAAGGGTTAAGAGTGTACTCAATGTAGATAGTTAGGAAAGACAATACTGTACACATACAATGGCAATTTCAACTGTGCATTAAAATAATATAATCAAGTACAGTACAGCACAGTACCCCTGTACCAGTACTGTACATGCTAACTAGTCTTGATCTTAGATAATGACATTTTTCAGAGCTAGTATTGTAACAAATGACAGCACTTGGTATTCTGTAGTAAGGCCAGGAGAAGGCAGAGACTGGGATGGATGAATGTAATTAAACCTCTCACTTTAGGTTTTTAAGTTTCCGTGACCACAACAAAAGTCATATGGGACCATTCAGGTGCGGTCTGGGCATCTATGTTCTGCAGCCAATTTGTCCCATTAGAATTTTTTTAGTTTTATGCATAATTTACACACCAATGGCTTCATTATTGCTTTGGCTTTAATAAGATAAGAAAAAGACTATTTTTTCACTCCTTTAAAGAATATATACATATACCTGTATCCAGTGGATGAACTTTGGACAAAGTTTTGTGCTGATACAATTACCGTAAAATACATTTCTCAAGTACAGTACAATACATTGTAATCTCCCCAACAAATACCAAACTCATAAGAGACTCACAAAATCCCACCAACTACTTACTCATACGCAAATTAACTCGAATACTGAGTAAAACCCAAACATACAGACAAATTACCACCTTCAAGCAACACACAACAGACACAATACAGTGGTACATAAGTTTGTCGTGTGTGAATTACCTTACGGAGCATCTTGCAGCCATAGAAGTAAATTTTGTCACGTTTTCGGAACCGTGGCCGAGTTCCGACCCCGACAAAGTCCTTGACATCATCAACTGTGGAATTGAAAAAAAAAGAATACATTAATAATATAATTTGTCAAAGTATACATAACAAAATAAAATAAAACCTACTAACCTACATTTCAATACAGTGTTATGACAGTCGCCATCTATAGGCTAAGTTAAAAAGTGGCGAGGACTGCCAAGAGTCACCACACTGGACTGTCTTAATGCTTCGACTCATTCATTCGAGGTTTGGCGTTAACCACCCAAGAACAGCCAGTCAGATTGTGGACGGTATGGTTGACGGCTGTGGGTCTCACCTTCTCCTACATAGTGAGGAGTTCATTGTATTGTGTGAACTGTCTTTACTTATTTTATTAGTGTTCCTGCTCCGGTCAGGTTAAGTACTGTACAGTATATTGTAATTGATTTAATAGTGTTGTTTTGTCAATGGCTAAATGCTCAAACTGAACAAACTTCCTATTTAGTTATTTTGTCATTATTGTTTCTTATATACATTGAAAATAGTTTATATTAATTATATCGTTATTTCACTTGGTTTTGCTTCACCGATATCTGAGATTAAACAGTCTTTGAAAACGTTACCTAGTAAACACTGGTACTCATCGAGAACCCAACAGAAGGAAGAGTTAACGTAACAACGGTACAGTAATATATATTTCCATACATACATAACAAATATAAACTGTAAACCCTAGAAGATGTACAGTTACCACACTTAATAATTACTACTTCATCATCTCTAGGGATATAATGATCCATCGCATTTACAAAATAAACTGCACAGGCGTTCATCATGACCAAATTCTTTACGACTCAAAAATCACGAGACACTTGAATAATAATAAAATGCTTCAATACAAACAAAACAGGAAGGTTAAGGAATCAAGAAAAATATGATAGGCAAATTTTCCATATGATTTTTACTGTAGGGAGGAGAATGATTCGTAAATATAGTCTCGTACACAAAGATCATGGCAGAAATAAGAAGACATGTTTTTAATCCTTTGATGACCTAATACCTTGAGTATGATGACTTAAACCAGAGTATGATGACTTAAACCTTGAGTATGATGAATTAATCCTGAGTATGATGACTTAAACCTTGAGTATGATGACTTAATCCTGAATATGATAACTTAACCCTTCAGTTCATTGTGTAAATCCCTTTAATATATTGACTTCAAACCTTTAATTATACTGAAATATCATCGTACTCAAGGGGTTAATAAACATCTGATTAAACAAAGAAAATACAACAACGTAAATGTTTATACACACACGTACACAAAAGACACAACGAACACTATTACAGCACTAAAATAATTCGTGTGTTAAAAAAATTAAGTCTTATAGCATAAATTTACCCTTGTTCTTCAGCTCTCGTTTAATTTCATCTGTTATAGCCTTGGGGGATGAGACACAGAGTCGGAACACCACCAGCACGAGGAGCCCAAGCAGAAGACATGTTATCAGGGGGAATGCAATCTGTGGATGGAGAAACAATGATTTAATGCTGTCTATATTTTACTGGCCACACACTATAAAGTATAGTACTGGCAAATAAAAATTACCTTGTGCTGTAGTAACATTGTACCGCATAACAACAGAATTTAGCCAAAGCAGTTTAAAGCAAAGGTTCTTTTCAAAAAAGTTATTTATTTTTCCGACTAAAACTAGCTAGTTTAATTTATTTTATTGGTCATATATTATTGAATATATTTGTATCTATTACTTCTCGAGTTTAATGCCAACATAACATTGTGGAGGTACAGTATTCCTAGTTATACCATAAGCTCTGACTTTGTCTACATTTCCACTGGACTTCAGCAAGTTGGCTAGACTACTATTTCATTTTAAAGGCTTAATGTCTGTTAACCCAGCTGGAAGTCCTCTCCTTTGTGAGCATATTCACCAAACTCTCACAGTCCCAACCTGGCTAATTCCTTGGTAGTATCACTCCACATTCACTGATAATTTACCAAAATTAGAGAGTGCCAACAGACACATCCAACTGCATCACACCACAAGCAAGGTTCATATGTCTATCCAACCTATATTTGAAATTTCCCAATGAATCTGAGTTGACGATGATGATCAGTAACTTGTTCCACTGGCCTACAACTCGACCTCTGATCAAATATTTTTGCAAAACATTCTTAAATCTTAATTCGTCAAATATAAAACCATTGCTAACTGATCACTCCAGGTATGACGGTTTAAGTACCTTTGTTATATCACCATTATTTAAACCCATCTTCTATTTATAAACTTTGATCATATCCCTTACTCCATTTCTCAAGAGAAGGCAGATTTGGTTCACTCTTACAACCACAGTTTTTTTCAGGTTTTTGATGAGTTACCAAAGGCACGGCTCTGCCTCCCTATTCCTCCTAAATATATACGTAATTGACGGTAAATTTTCTTTTGTTGGCACTATACGAAATCAAAATTGAATTATGTTTCTCCGATGGTTTTTGGTGTGTTATAAGCGAATTTTACCTTCATTTCTGGTGCAAATCAATAATTTCTGAGATAAGGCCCCCTCCCTCCCCTCTCAGAATCTAGAGGTTTGCTATAAAATCAAGGTTAAAAGTGTTCAAAACACATCGAAGACCACTGGAAAAACAGTGTTGAATCTAACCTAGCCGGGGAGCTCCACAGTCATTCCAGGTTCTGGGTGTGTACCGCCACGCACGAACATACAAAATAAAATGTTAAATATCTCGCTTATACATAATTTGCACCAGAAATGCCATTGAAGAAAAGTATCTTAGAATTGTCAAAACTACTAATTGCAACCATAAAATTCCCGAGATTCGTTTAGTGGCAACAAGAGAAATAATACCAAATTGACTTTTCAGTTTCAACACTGGATTCACTCACATAATAAATACAAAGTGGCTCTGTGGTCATAACATAGCAGCTACCTCGCCCACCAGCTATATTGCCATAATATAAAATCACTAGGTTAGGTTAGGTTAGGTTAGGTGAGAAAAAGTTCCAATCATCAAAATACTCATAATTGTAATGCAAAATATTGAATGCAATGTATTCAATTCTTTAAAAAACATCTCACTACCATGCAGCCTGTGGGTTAGGTAGCCACAATATTATGGCCATGGGGTCACTTCAAAATAAATATTCTTTAAATAATAAATCTTTAACTTACCCCAAATTAATATAAATTCTACCAATATACCACCACACTGATCAAGGCAGACCAGACTCTATTCGTCAGACAGCAGTTCACATCTAAACACACTAAGGTTCATTGTAAGTTACAACACAAGAACCTGCCCACACTCACCTGTCCATCTACTTCACTAATTACAATAATAAAACTAACCCCTCCTGTGCTATATTATTTAGAAAACGGTTATGGAAGGTCATTTATTTACTGTACATCTGGTAGTAGAGTGAATTTATGTGGGGGTAGACGAGGCCAAGTTACCTCAGTCCCACACACACCAACACAGGCTGATAATGGACCCAATATTGACTTAATTTACGGAGAGGAGCGGATGTATTAGCGTGTGTAGGTACTTACGGGGTACTGTAGGAAACAATGACGAACGTAGTAGTTTGAAAAATTTGCTAGATCAAGGAGAGACTCCATGTTGCCATGATTGTCGCTGAGTGAATGACTGACCCTCACACCCAGTCCTCCCCCAGACGGCCACCCAAAACAAGGTGCACTGTTCGTGTCTTTGGCCACGTCTTCCTTCATCACATTAAACCTTTCCCCTACACCAAGAAAACAGCACATTATATAATATCAAATGCTGAAATATGTCTACTCATATATTTTATAATTCATTAATATTATTTAGGTTTATTATTAAAAATCGCCAGAGAATTGAAGTCAGGTAGTGTGTTAGGACATTGGGTCATGCACCCATTGAGGGTGAGGGGACAAACTTCACTACTCCTTGGGTCATAGCCATTCTTGGGCGCCCGCTGCTTTAAAACCAGATTAAAATAGATCACCTGCTTTATTTGCAAAGAGAACAGAGCAAGGGTACACCGAATTTCATGTACGATGATAGTACTACGCATGTGAGTAAAGAGAAAGTGTTGGCAGGAGCGAGGAAGAACCAGGGACACTAAATTTAAGTGAACTTGAAGTAAACAATATAACATAACACTTACTGGGTCATCCATGATAGGTTACTCTTTTCAATGCATATTATGGCTCATCTGTAGTACAGGTGTGATATACACCAACGAGAGAGAGAATGGGATGCAAATAAAGGAATGATATCAGATGCCAGATCTTATTACATAATGCCGTAAACTATTGTATATAAAATTAAAATACATGAGCCTATACTGTATTAACATTTACTCTATTTTCTTTAGAGAAAACTAAGTAATTACCCACATCATTTACCCACTTGATAGCAAGTAAAACATAAAAGTACACGTTTAGGATATGACCTTACGTAATGACTGATAACAATAATTGCCAATGAATACAAGACCACATCCACAGACAACAAAAACTTTACTTTGTACACACAGTTTAACCAGTTACAGTCTATGTACACATCTACCCACCACTACTTTGTACACACAGTTTAACCAGTTACAGTCTATGTGTACATCTATCCACCACTACTTTGTGCACACAGTTTAACCAGTTACAGTCTATGTGTTCATCTACTATCACGCAAATATAATTTCAATTTTTCAATTTCAATTGTTTATTCCTTGATAGAGGAAGCGGGATCCTAGTGTTGTCACTAGGTACCCCTGTACAATGACACCAGAAGCATCTGGCAAGTGTGACAAGTATATACAGTATAAATATTATAAAGGGGCTTACTAAAGCCTAAGAAAGGAAAGATATTCCTTTAACACATAATCAATGTTATTTACATAACATCTGGCCAGTATGGGGAGGATCATCGTGTCTCCGTCAGGGGGTCGTGGAGTGGTGGTCCAGCAGGCGTCACGGAAGCGTTGTGTGTGGGGACATCTTAGGAGGTGTGGATAAGGGTGCTGCTGTCGGGTCTTCTGCATAATGCACAAGAGCGTTGCTCAGGGGATGCGGGAATATCAATCTCCCAAGCAAAGTCATACCCAATGATGATACGGGCAGCAATCACGTCCCCTTTCCGGGACCCTTTCCGGGACCCTTTCCCAGACATACGAGAGGACATCGTACCAGGTGGGCGGGGAGTCCAGGGGGATGGCTGCTTCCCGAGCTTCTCTCTGTTTGCGGCGAATTTGGGTCCTAAGCTGTAAAAGTGTTCGAGGAACAACGTAGTCAGGTGTGGCCTTGTTGCAGCCAGTCTTGGCAAGGCCATCTGCTGCCTCATTCCCCAAGATACCGACAGCCATAAGCTACACAGATGAAAGGGTCAGATTTCTAGGATTACGTAAAATACCGACTAATTCTCGACTAAACTCGGGGATTAGAGATGCATTTACTGGCCAAGTAAACACGTAAGATAAAGTATATCTTGGTACTATTTCCCGTGCTTTAATTTAGCGGTTGAGTAATACAGGTAGCTAAGAGGGTAGAAGTATAGGGCCAAGACAAGTAACAAGAGGCACTTCAGAGTTTAACACCTTTGTGGGTAAAATTAGTCAGAGCTTATATGTTAATGAATATTATTGATTTTAACATCGTCAACTTGTTTATCGGGTTAAAATCACAAGGTGTCAAAATGATCTTGTTTTACTGAAATATCACAAAGAAACACACAGCTAGATATGATTGGCTCGTGTACATCATCGCAAGTCAATGTCACTATCACTTTTCAAGATAGAATGTGTAAAATCCCGACGTTCAAGAGCTATCACGTTCACCGCAAGATTATTATCGGCCAAGTTGACCATGATGACGAGCGCGAATTTATAAATACAGGTACCTGTATCTCTTGAAGACAAAGATAAAACGTAGATATATACATTTTTTACGGGGATTAAGGAAAATATAGATAGATAGATAGATAGATAGATAGATAAATAGATAGATCATCTGAAAATTAGCCCCCAGCCTATTTTATGTGAAGATTAAGCACCCTAACAATACCTGCTGTGGGGGAGGGAGGGGCTAGGATAGAATAAGTTTGGGTATTTAACCAACTGGTGAAATAAGCTGGGGGATAATTAAAAAAAACCCAGGTAATATTAACCCCGCACACAGGTATAATACATAAGGCTACACATTCTCTCGGTGAAACTTCATATGTACAAATGGGAGATGAAAATCACAAGGATTCATATTGTTTTCTATTGTACACAGCCTAGTTATGGTAGCAGCACATGGAGGCTATAATCAATAATTTTATGTATCTTATCATTACATAATGAGGATCCCATGAAGATTAGGAAGTGAGGTCAGGGTGTTAAGTGCAGTATCCCCTAACTGAGTACGATGGCGCGAGAGATTAGATCCACATGGGAGCGAGAGTGATTTATGTGTGGAAAGAGTTTATTTAATTTTTCTCTTCTAGTAATTCGAATGAAGGATCAACAAAGACTCATTCTCATATAATGAACGTTACCAAATATCTGTTCACAATTTTTTCTTTGACTGAGCAAGGTTAAAAACAAAACAAAAAGAAAACGAGGAGTGTCAGGGTCAACTCAAGTATTTTTATTATCCCAAAGGAATACTGTTGTTCAAGTTCTATTGTAGGATAACCTTATACTAAACAATGAAGGTCATACACAAAGGGATCTGCTCATTCTCTTGAAACTTAAAGACAATTAATTAACCTAATTACGCTAATTATTTGTATTCTGGATGAAGGTGATCTTGGTAGAGGTCGGTGTGTCCACTGTCTAATTGATGCATACATTTGCGAGGTAATAATTGAGCATCGGTGCCATCAACATTAACCTTCCGAACGGCTACTAAGGTGTAAAGTGGTGAAATAATAACAGCATATACAGTGTGGGTGTAAAGAAGAATACATGTGCTATTGTGACCATGACATATGCACTCGGCGTATAGTGACATTCGTACCGGATGAGGAATATTGAATATAGTGAGCAAATTCAGGAATACCAACAGTGCACGGGAGGGACACAGAGGACATGAAATCACAAAATATAACTCGGGCTCTGTTACTGGATATATCTAATCAGCCCAGTGCAGTGCCGGATTTAGACCTGTGGAGGCCCATGGGCAGCCTCTTTGTGGAGGCCCCCCTCATTATAACTACCCAAGAGGGTGGGGTGGCGAGTGAAGCGAGCCTAAACATCTGGGAGTTCCGGGGGGCGCTGTAAGACCCCCGGGAAAATTTTGAAATTTGAACACTTCTTTGGAGAATTTTGAAGCCATATGCAGTTATATTGAGGAAATTGGAACTTTGAGACAATTTTAATTAACTGTATATTTATTGATAGCGTACAAATTCCCAACACACACACACACACACACACACACACACAAAAGTGAGACGTGACATATTGTAATATGTGGAGGTCCTCAGACTGTGGAGGCCCCTGGGCAGCTGCCCACTTTGCCCACTCCTGAATTCATCCCTGGCCCAGTGATTGTTTGGTCATCTCTCGAAGGTCGTCATGTTTGTAGACTGACCAACTTGTTAAGGTTCCAGTGTATTTATCAAACAACTTTGAGTGGCTTTCTTGGGTTAATCTTTTGCACTGTCTATTGTACCCTCCATTTTCTCTTTATTTTTGTCTGTGAATAACAAGTGTACATCCGGATAACTTTTTAAGTGATAATATCAGAGTAATTGCCTTTTGACCGTCTGAGTTCATACTGAAGCGGGGAACATAAGATGATTCAGCTTATTTGTGGTCTATAGATAAGTAATGCGTGTAAAGGTGAACGGGGGAGTTGTTACTGTACCTCTCAATAAGCGTTTTTATCTTCCTGTGTTTCTCTCTTGTTCTTGGGTAATTATCTGAGTAATTGTTCTTTTGTCTCTATAGTTTGGAGGTAGACTAAGAAATATATGTTCAAGGAAACTAGCTAGAATTGTAGGGCAAGTGTATATATTTTGACCGTGAAGCAGTGTTGCTCCCTCGGGCATTTTCAAACAATTGACAGTCTCCAGCATATTTCGGGGACCAGCCGGGGTGACTAGTCACTACTCCAACCTTAGCTCTCTATCATTTCCTTTGTTTTTCCTGCAAACAACACAACGGTGGCCGATGTTTAGAGCCATATGTTTTTATGTACCGGTCTCCTTGGCCGACTTTCTCTGATACACCCTCAAAAATTCCCTTTTGGTTAATTTAACAAGTTATTGGCAAGATTGCAAGAGAGAGAGAGGGTCGGTGTACGAGTGCTGACTAACACAAACTTGAATCATCAACCAAATATTTTGGTATTCTTTCCAATTGCCCTTTTGATAATTTTCATTTGCTCCCCTTTCCTTGTAAGGGTATTTTCTCCCTAAAAGGGAAGGTACCTGCCAACACTGCCTTGGAGTTTTTATGAGACAATTCGTAATTTTGACAATACATGATATAACACTTAATTCCGTAGATTCAGATAATAAAACAGTTTAAATTAATTTAAAATAGTTAATAAATACTGTATTACAATCGCCCTTCGGCCTATTGCAGCTTAAGGTTGGAGGTAATAGATGTGGATTTTTAATATTTGTAAATTATTCTACTATACACAACATGCAAATTTATATAAGTATCGATTTCAGTTATTTTTGTGATGATAAATTGAAATATTAGAAGGTATAAATATATTTCAAAGAGATAAGTCAAAATATGGATAATTTAGGCTTTCAATTGACAATAGCTTGGCGTTTTGGCGCGACCATATACTGTGCCTGAGGATCACGTCGGTCATCTGTGGTGTTATTCCTCAGTATGGTGATGTGTTAAGTGCTTTATTTTAGTAGCTGTGATATCAAGAACATATAGTCGTCAAGTTATGACTGAAATCTCGACTCAATAAGGGTAAGTAACATCATTTGTCAGGGAAGTGTTAATATGGCGTTTCTATCAGGGAATTATATACTATTTTCTGCAAGTGTTAGCATCAGAAGACGACCGAGAGACTTACACGTGGTCTCTAAGGAATATTGATAACTTAGGGGATGAATTTGAAGTTAATACTGATTATATTCCGGATTATTTATAATTTGGGAGGAAATATTGATTATTTTAAGGAATATTTATATTTTAGGGGAAATATTTATTATTTTACGGACTGTTGATAATTTGGAGGAACTACTGTATATACTTCACGGAATGTTGATAATTTGGAGGAACTACTGTATATACTTCACGGAATGTTGATAATTTGGGGGAACTACTGTATATACTTCACGGAATGTTGATAATTTGGGGGAACTACTGTATATACTTCACGGAATGTTGATAATTTGGGGAACTACTGTATATACTTCACGGAATGTTGATAATTTGGGGGAACTACTGTATATACTTCACGGAATGTTGATAATTTGGGGGAACTACTGTATATACTTCACGGAATGTTGATAATTTGGGGGAACTACTGTATATACTTCACGGAATGTTGATAATTTGGGGGAACTACTGTATATACTTCACGGAATGTTGATAATTTGGGGGAACTACTGTATAGACTTCACGGAATGTTGATAATTTGGAGGAACTACTGTATATACTTCACGGAATGTTGATAATTTGGAGGAACTACTGTATAGACTTCACGGAATGTTGATAATTTGGGGGAACTACTGTATATACTTCACGGAATGTTGATAATTTGGAGGAACTACTGTATATACTTCACGGAATGTTGATAATTTGGAGGAACTACTGTATATACTTCACGGAATGTTGATAATTTGGAGGAACTACTGTATATACTTCACGGAATGTTGATAATTTGGAGGAACTACTGTATATACTTCACGGAATGTTGATAATTTGGAGGAACTACTGTATATACTTCACGGAATGTTGATAATTTGGAGGAACTACTGTATATACTTCACGGAATGTTGATAATTTGGGGGAACTACTGTATATACTTCACGGAATGTTGATAATTTGGAGGAACTACTGTATATACTTCACGGAATGTTGATAATTTGGAGGAACTACTGTATAGACTTCACGGAATGTTGATAATTTGGGGGAACTACTGTATATACTTCACGGAATGTTGATAATTTGGAGGAACTACTGTATAGACTTCACGGAATGTTGATAATTTGGAGGAACTACTGTATATACTTCACGGAATGTTGATAATTTGGAGGAACTACTGTATATACTTCACGGAATGTTGATAATTTGGGGGAACTACTGTATAGACTTCACGGAATGTTGATAATTTGGAGGAACTACTGTATATACTTCACGGAATGTTGATAATTTGGGGGAACTACTGTATATACTTCACGGAATGTTGATAATTTGGAGGAACTACTGTATATACTTCACGGAATGTTGATAGTTTGGAGGAACTACTGTATATACTTCACGGAATGTTGATAATTTGGAGGAACTACTGTATATACTTCACGGAATGTTGATAATTTAGGAGAAATGTTGAATTATTTTAGGCAATATTGGAAATTTGAGGGGAATTATTTAACTATTTAGTGAATATGGACAATTTTGGAGGATGTACTGATTATTTATAGAATATTGATAATTTGGTGGAAATACGGATTAGGGAATAATAACAATTGGGGGAAATAATTCTTTGCATTGATTTGGGGGAAAATTATTAACTTTTTATAGCATTAAAGTCGACGTTTCGCTTGTAGGTCGTGCATGGGCGCCTCTCGCAGACTGTTTTAGGTACAATATAATACAATACATACATCTGGGAAAGAGAGATTAATTTTGCATCTGATATTGCCTTGTTTTACAGGGTGAGAAGTCATTACGGAACAGTCAAGAATTAACAAGAGGCCACGACGTATCAAGAAAGGGTTAAGGTAAATGCAAGTTTACCGTTTAGATGCTTAACTGATTAAAACATTACAGTGTATTGCCTTTTCAAAATCTGCACATTCAAATTTTAAGACAAATGTTTTGATTGATATTTTATTCATTTGTTATTTATATACAGTATTGCAGGTCCATAAACCACATATTTGTGATTTGTTGACCAGTGAGCCTTGATGTGTCAGGGGAGGATACTAGAAATGCTCTGCCTGCCATACTGTACTTACTAACACCTGCCCCGCCACTACTGGAAACGTATAACGGTGCCATACTTCAGGTACTGAGACACACCAAGGCTTGTTAAATGTTCAGCGTTAGGGTTCTGTTCTACTAACACAGATTTGCAGGATATGTCTTCCAGTCTGCCTTCTCAAGATGTAAAGAAGACACATTGAAGAAACAGTACGATTGATGGAAGATAAAGGACTGAAACTGATGTCAATAGTGCCGAGAATACCACCTCCGCCTAACACACAAGGTAAACTATTTTTGTTTACATAACAGAAGGTTGGGGCATATGTTCACTTAATAACTTGACCTTGGACAGTTAAACGTGTCAACTACCTGCATAGTTTTCACCTTAAGTCTCATATAAGTAATTCACAGTCCATCAAAATATCAAGATGAAAACTGTTTGCAAGATTTTATTAAGTAGAACAGTGTTACCAATCTCAGTGAAAATGTAATAAATACTGCCCATGTAAATGTCTTTATCAGCACATTATGTCTGCGGAACTTTTGAGGCAACAATTTGTTAAGGAAATGTAGAACTAGACGGGTTTATTTTTCTTCGTACGTACAGGCGTTTCATAAGTATCATAAGGTAAAACACTAAACTTACAGAGATCTTGGGAAAAATAGTCATTAAGGAAGGCGGTGTAGAGTAAAGTCTTTACTAGAGACACGAGGCTACAGCGTTAGTAAATAATGAACTTACTTATTGGTTCACAGTTAGACGGAGTAAGACGAGGCTGTGTTGTCCCCAGCATTGTACTGTGCTCGTATATGTTCAGAATTCTTAATGAGAGGTTATAAGTGCGGTAATATCAAAACGTTATGCAGATGAAACTGTTCTTATCACAGATTATTAAGAAGCGTTAACAAAATTGCTTTACAGATTAGTGGAAAGAGGTGAAAATTATGGCTTAATAGTTAATGCTGTGAAGACTAAAGTAATGGTCGTTTCCAAACTGGATATAAATCCTAAAATAAAAATTATTGGAGACAACAGGAAACTTTAAAAGGAAAAATGAGAAACTCTGGTGATGTAATTAGGGGTGAGGGTTATTGAGGGGATAATAATATAAATGTTAATGGGCAAAGTCTAGGGTAGGAGGACCAGGGGAAGGTAGAGACTGGGACAGAGAAAAGACTGGGGGTCTCCAGAGAGATACAAAACCTTAAAGAACTGGTAAAAAAAAGAGAACGTTTATTGTGGAGGAAGGTGCTCTGATTGATTGAATGGAAACCTGTTAAAACGTGCTTATTATTGACTCGCCTTTGGTGGGTGAGGTTTACATCTCCCGCTGACCTGGCCTGAGAGACTCGCTTTTGTGTGGAAGAGCTTCATGACAGCGTGGCTCACCTGCACACCTGGCTGGCGCTCGAGCCTTCTTCCGTCAAGGACTGTCCACACTGATCCTATATTTCCTGGAATTACGTCATTGTTCTTTGATATACATCATTGTTTCTCTTGTGATTATTTACATTAATTTTTTTCCAAGTATTTAAAAGACCATGTGAGTAAATGAGGTGATGTACCGCGATGTTTAGATGATATTAATATGGATGTTAATATGTTATGTGGCACCTGGCGGGAGGTGGTCCGTGAGGCAGGTGAGACACTCTATGGCATGTTCAGTGTGGGTTGTAATTCCGTCAGAGTGAGGTTCCCGCTCGTTGCGTCTGGAGCTTTACAATCACGAGATAACTTTATATTAAGTGTTGTCGTCACTTTAATAAACTACGAGGAGAGAGAACCGAAGAGTGTTGGTGAATATCGTGGGGAAGTGACGACTCCGGGGAAGGTTCTTCTCTTCCAGTAAAACGCGCGAGAGTTAAACTTGCGAAAACTGTGTAAGAGTTGTGTGGAGGATGTGGTGTAGGGTGACTGCAGGGGTGAGGCGTGTGTCATGACCATGGACGGTGACACACGTGGGTGACCAAGACAACCATACACACATACCTACACCATGGTTCCCCCCCTGAAGGCTCCTCAACACGCGCCCAGGTGGTAGAGAGAGAAAAAATAGTTGTGGTGACGCAAGACCAGGCTGTCTCCCTCTGTTGGTGACCTGGTACTTTTGTGGTGAGTGTGGCGCTCAAGTCTCCTCCAGGCCAGGGATGTTGTGAGAGTGATAAATAAGAGGATATATTATTACCTCGTGTTAACTACCGCCAGTGATCTAAGTGCCGCCGTGATCCGTATTACCTAAACTTCCCCCTTCAACAAACTGACATAAGAGTCCTTCTATAAACCTTTATTGAATAACAAACATCCAGTCAGACGCCTTGTGTATAATAAGTTATACGGTCAACAGTTCAACAAGAAGACTTCAAGAGTTATAATTCGTGGCCGCCCATTCGCAGCTACTTGAGAGTGTAGTGGGCGTGCGGGCGTATGATGCGTGGGCGTGATGCCAGTCAGCTACCAGCGGCGTGGCGGCGGTGGTGATAAACTAAAATTATTTGAGGGATCTGGTGTGGTGGGGGATAGAAGAGGTGGTGGTGAAGAGTGTGGCGAGATGCCGGGGGACATGGCCAGCATCAAGTATGAACTTGAGGACTACGTATACGAGATGGAGTGTCGTGCTGGAGAGATAACTCGGTCCGAGGAAGCCGAGGTCGAGGATATCAACGCCCGTTTGGCTCAGAAGGAGCGAGACCTGATCCTGGCCGCCGAGCTGGGCAAGGCGCTGCTGGAGAGGAACGAACTCCTGGTGCAGCAGAATGAACGACTGGCCGAAGACTACAGTCACAAACTTGAGGTGAGTATGGTTGTGGTGGAGGGCGTGGAGTGTGTGGTAGGAACGAGACATGTTTTCAGTGAAGTACCGTCGTAATTCCTCTACTCAATCAATCAATCAGAGTATCGTCCTCATATCTGAGGGTTGGCGACCACAGTCCTCCACTCTAAACGTCCTCGGGCTGTTTTTACCAATCCTCTTAGGTTTTGTATCTCTCTGGGACCCAGTTTTTTGTTTCCTTCATCCATCTCAGCCTCTCTCTGCCTTCGCCTTCCCTCATCTTTGCCCATAAATATTTCTTTTATTATCTTCTCATCCCCAATTGACCAAAATATCTCATTTGTCTTTTTCTCTACAGTTCAGGTATAAGTTAATGCTACTCCCTCTACTTCGTCATGTGTTTTTCTGTCACTGTAGCTTATTTTTACCATTCTCCTGTAACCCCACATTTCAGAGGCCTCCAACCTGAACTACTATTCCAGCTGGAGACAAACTATAATTGACATATCTAGTAATCATATACCAATAATCTTTTCCATTATAACACTGTAAGTAGACTATACATCTAATCATTGCACTTGTAAAATAATCATGGATGTGACTCACTTAATCAACAAGTTTAGACGATGGGTATTACTTTACGTGATGCCGACAAGGTTATCTACCCGTGTTTTACCCTGGAGCTATTTCGATAATATAGTGCTGTATTTATGGTGGTTATTTAATGCGATAATCAGTATTAAATAATAATGTCATCATATCCTTGTTAGAGTATCATCTTTAGTCGAGGATTATAATTAGTATAATAGTTTTGAATTGCCCTTGTTTGTTTTTTTCACAACTGACTTGATGATGCGGTTTCAGTTTGACAACTAATTGGGATCATCTGAGGATTATCCCCCAGTTTATTCACCTTAACCCCTTTATCGCTAACCTAACTTAACCTAATCAACGTAGAGCGAGGGGCGACCTGATAGAGGTGTATAAGTGGAAGGCAAGGCTAAACAAAGGGGACATTACAAATGTACTCAAATTATCCAACCAAGAGCGAACTCGTAACAATGGTTTTAAATTAGACAAATTTAGATTTAGGCGCGAAATAGGTAAACACTGGTTTGGAAACAGAGTAGTGGATGAATGGAACAAGTTACCAAATATCATCATTAACTCGAATACGCTGAATAGCTTCAAACATAGGTTGGATGCTCATATGAGCAATAGGGGTTGGGTGTAAACGGGACTGCCCAGTATGGGCCAATAGGCCCGCTGCAGTTTCCTCCATTCTTATGTTCTTATGTTAATATAATCTAATCCTTACTTAATATAAACCTAACCCAATCCTCGCTAACACAACCTAACCTAACATAGCCTAATCCACCTCCCCTCTCCAAGATAGTTAAGATATTTTAATTATCAGATGAAATTAGCTGGTGGGAGGGGGGCTAATCTTCAGGTGATTTAACGTATAAATCACACCCACATGCAAACAACTCTCTCTCTCTCTCTCTCTCTCTCTCTCTCTCTCTCTCTCTCTCTCTCTCTCTCTCTCTCTCTCTCTCTCTCTCTCTCTCTCTCTCTGGCCAGGCTTGGTGACTCAGGCGTTAAACAGCCGCTAATTAACCACACTACTGGCCGCAGCTTCTTGATCTCCATTTCGTCATCGCCGCCCAAGCATTACCTCAGCCACAAGACAATGGTGTAGTGAAGGAGAGACACATTTTACCTCGCTTGGTTAGGACCCCTCTCTTGTATGTAACACCAGAATCATGTTGTGTTGACACCCTCGAAGTCATAGTAGGTGTGGGTGTGTGAGGGTCTAGCAGGGGTGTAGTGGGTGTGTGTGAGGGTGTTGCAAGGGTGTAGTGGGTGTGTGAGGGTCTAGCAGGGGTGTAGTGGGTGTGTGAGGGTCTAGCAAGGGTGTAGTGGGTGTGTGTGAGGGTGTAGTGGGTGTGTGAGGGTGTAGCAGGGGTGTAGTGGGTGTGTGAGGGTGTTGCAAGGGTGTAGTGGGTGTGTGTGAGGGTGTAGTGGGTGTGTGAGGGTGTAGTGGGTGTGTGTGAGGGTGTTGCAAGGGTGTAGTGGGTGTGTGAGGGTCTAGCAAGGGTGTAGTGGGTGTGTGTGAGGGTGTAGTGGGTGTGTGAGGGTGTAGTGGGTGTGTGTGAGGGTGTAATGGCAGTGTAGTAAGGGTGTAGTGAAGGTATAAGGAATATTCATCATACCAGCCTGTAAGAATCTGCACACCGAAGGACCTTGAATAGTGTAAGTCCAGAGTCTGTAAGAGTGAGTCACGTCGTTTATAGTTCGAGGCAGTTACATCATTCCAGAGACTCTTTTGTTTTTAGACTTGTCATTTGTTAGAACCTGTTGTGATGATTTTAAACTCTGCGGAGAGCAAGACCCTCTCCTCCCCCCCTTAAATATGACATCATTCTGTCGTTTATGGATGCTATTTTTATTCTGTCGTTTATAGAAGCTAACGCGTCTTCAATCATTTAGAAGCTAAGATGTGTACAGTCATTTATCTTAGCCGTTAACAGAAGCTAAGATATCTACGAAGGGTCCTTTAGCTGTGAGACTCTGTACAGTAATGGCAACTGGGATGACTGCTGAGAGTTTTGAGTTGTGCACGGGTTGAAGGCTCTTTACCCCAGCTGTGATACTGGGTGGGTGCTGTCAACTCTCTCTCTCTTGTACTGTAACGGATGTGTTTTATTATGGTACTAACTCTTGTATCTCTGTTATCTCAATCAATCTCCCTTCTCTCCTCTTCTCTTATCTGTCTATAATAGTGTTCCACGTTATTCCTCTTCCACAATTCCCCAAACACATTTTACATTCTCTATTAATAGACTGAAGTTGGTAAAAATAACTCAACATTCTTCTTGTTGACATTCTACCATGTAAATACTCCCAATGCGTCAATCTTCCTTAATTGTTATGGTAATTCCCTTATCACGGCAAGTTCCCAGATATATGCTGGTAAAAGTTGGTAAAATATCTCTCTGTTTACATTTTACCGTGTTAATAGTCTTGGTTGGGTTTGCTTTGTTGTGTTAAGTTCCCAGACATACGGTATTTAGTTCTCGTATCTGATGTTGCTGGTAACATTAACAAAGCAATCTCTTTGTTTACATTCTACCGTGTTAAAACTCATAATTAATTCATTCTGCTTTGTTGTGTGCCTTCCTTTATCACAGTAAGTTCTCAAGTTCTCGTATCTGATGTTGTTGGTAAAAGTAACACGGCAATCTCTCTGTTGACAATCTGCCATGGTGATATAGACCGGATCAATGTGCATGATAATTACTGTTTCGTGCGCTTTTGGAGGTTAGTTTGGGTCCTGGGGGACTTGTCTTGTTCCTGGTAATGGGAGCATAACACTCAAGCTACTGCCTAATTTGTCCTCGGTTGACTTAGTGTAGGTTAGGTTAGGTTTAGAAGGTGATATATGAGCGTCTGTTAACGTAGAATAGGTTAGGTTAGCTTTAGGTCATGTTAGGTTAAATTTAGTTGATATATTGGCTTATGTTAGGTTAGGTTATGGTTAGATCAGTTCCTAGTCTGATTAGAATAACCTTTCCTTAGGCTACGTTAGAGTTAGGACCTTCTAAATCTAACCTATTCTAAGTTTACGTAAGTTTCTGTCTCTCTAGTTAAGCGTGGACGTCCCTTAACTACTCTGATTTTATGCCCTTAACCAACCAACCCTCCAACCGAGCTCTCCGGGGTGTGTCAGTCGATGTAACTTTCCACGAACACCGCCTCGAAGCCACCTCGCTGCCTTGGTGGGTCATTTTGGCCTTAAACAAACAACTGACTGTCTCAGCCGCAAGAATCTCACCTTTTGTGTCGTGTCTTATCTTCCGGGTGATGGGAGGGGGGAGGGTGGGGGGATTAAAGAGGTAGGGGTGGGAAGGAAAGGGAGGAGGGAGAGATAGGAAAGAATGGGAGAAGGGAAGGAAAGAGGGAGGGAAGGAGAGAGAGATGAGGTGGAGGAAATGAGTTAATAGTTCGGAATTTGAAGAAGTTTAGGAGAAGGGAGAGATGACGGGGGTAAGAAGGAAGGAGGGGAAGGAAGGAAGGAGGGGATGGGGGGAAGGAAGGAGGGAGGGAGGGGGGAAGGAAGGAAGGAAGGAGGGGATGGGGGGAAGGAAGGAAGGAGGGAGGGAGGTCATCTTGTGGCCTTATGCCGATATAAAAAATAAGTAATACAAATATATAATAAGGAAGAAAACTTATATTTTCATTTAATTGCATTTGTTTATTATTACCACCACTACTATTACTACTACAACTACTATTACTACTACTACAACTACTATTACTACTCCTACAACTACAACAAGAACATAATAATAAATAAAACTAATAAGTCTGTAGGTGTAGTGGCTCTCTATTTACACCTAACCAATATTAGAGGCTTGAGACTATTCACATACAGTAGTCATGGTATTATAAGCTTGTTCCTATATAAAATTACCTGGGATTATATAATTATTTTTTATAGTATACCCACGATTTATTTAGATTACCTTTATTGTATTTTATTTTTTGGGGGGAGGGGGGTCATCATTATTATTATCAGGTAATTAGAAAACATGTTAATTGGGTCTACACCTGTTGTCTCTCTGCACTACAGGTAACCAGGTTTGTAGAAGGAAAGTGGGGGAGTCAGGTGTTGATTAGGCAGCCTAGTTTATGTTACCTGATAATTAAACACTTTAATGCTAACCTCTTAATATATTCTAACTTAGTTTTTATACATACGTACAGGCACACACACACACACACACACACACACACACACACACACACACAGTAGATAGATAGAATCGTCATTAATCCAGCATGTATATAAACGCTGCAGGAGAGAGAGAGAGAGAGAGAGAGAGAGAGAGAGAGAGAGAGAGAGAGAGAGAGAGAGAGAGAGAGAGAGAGAGACTGACTACACTAATGTCACAGAGTAAAATAATATTCACTTTGATGCTTCCCGTTGTGCGAGTTGAACAACCTTTCACCATCACCTACGCCCACCCCGCCCACTGCCGCCCACACTCTAACCATATGCCGGTCCTCCCGTGTCCACCACCTGTCCACTCCACCCACATCCCGTCCACCACCTGCCCACAACCCACCCAACCCTACCCCGTCCATTACACCTCATTATACGCACACTCCGTCCACCCTCTTCCCACACCCCGCCCACCCCCGCCCACCACCCCACATACAGGAAGAGGTGAGAGCCACAGGTAGACAGGAAGGGAGAGAGGACAGACAGACACAAAGAGAGAGGTAAGAGCCACAGGTAGACAGGAAGGGAGAGAGGACAGACAGACACAAAGAGAGAGGTAAGAGCCACAGGTAGACAGGAAGGGAGAGAGGTGAGACAGACAAAGAGAGAGGTAAGAGCCACAGGTAGACAGGAAGGGAGAGAGGTGAGACAGACAAAGAGAGAGGTAAGAGCCACAGGTAGACAGGAAGGGAGAGAGGTGAGACAGACAAAGAGAGAGGTGAGAGCCACAGGTAGACAGGAAGGGAGAGAGGTAAGAGCCACAGGTAGACAGGAAGGGAGAGAGGACAGACAGACACAAAGAGAGAGGTGAGAGCCACAGGTAGACAGGAAGGGAGAGAGGTAAGAGCCACAGGTAGACAGGAAGGGAGAGAGGACAGACAGACACAAAGAGAGAGGTAAGAGCCACAGGTAGACAGGAAGGGAGAGAGGACAGACAGACACAAAGAGAGAGGTGAGAGCCACAGGTAGACAGGAAGGGAGAGAGGACAGACAGACACAAAGAGAGAGGTAAGAGCCACAGGTAGACAGGAAGGGAGAGAGGACAGACAGACACAAAGAGAGAGGTAAGAGCCACAGGTAGACAGGAAGGGAGAGAGGACAGACAGACACAAAGAGAGAGGTGAGAGCCACAGGTAGACAGGAAGGGAGAGAGGTAAGAGCCACAGGTAGACAGGAAGGGAGAGAGGACAGACAGACAAAGAGAGAGGTAAGAGCCACAGGTAGACAGGAAGGGAGAGAGGTGAGACAGACACAAAGAGAGAGGTGAGAGCCACAGGTAGACAGGAAGGGAGAGAGGTAAGAGCCACAGGTAGACAGGAAGGGAGAGAGGACAGACAGACACAAAGAGAGAGGTAAGAGCCACAGGTAGCCCCCCCCCCAACAATCAGTGACCTCCACTAGTGCACCAACATGGCCGCCACCACCTGTGCGCCACACCACCACCACCATTATCTTGCTCCAAAACCCACAGATACTTTTCCCGGATTTTCTTATGTTCTTAATATTTTTTTTCTCGTAACTAAAGATGTGTGAATAAATTCTAACTGTCTCACGTAAGTTAAGACACAGTTATGGATTCTTACAGGTCCGTATGTTATTTTTCTCGTTACTTAAGATATATAAAAATACCTTAACTACCTCAAGTTAATAATGACACAAAGATGGATTCACAAAGGCCCGTACGATATATTTTTTCCTGTAACAGAAACTCTAGAAATTCGTCCATCTGTCCACGACCCAAAAATGAATTCTTATAATATTCGTGTGTAGAATTTCTCTCACAATCTATGAGTTATAAGTAGTAAGTGTACATCCAAGTGCTCCTTAGTCTAGCTACAACACGAGGGGGGTGACGGTCAATATGGCGTCTTAATCTCACAGTGACTATACTCCCATTTGTTCCTTTCTCATGTGTAGTTTTAGCGAATATTTTATGCTTAAGATTTCGTTATAATACAGATGTTGAATTATTCTTTAACCTAACCTAACCTAACCATACCCTCCTCCCAGGTTTGTTAATTATCAAGTGAAATAAACTATAATGTCTAATCTTCAAATCGTGTCCCAAATCCCCTCCCCTCCCCCCCAAAAAAACTACTAAATTATATGACTCTGAAACACAGCTCTTGTTACACTACCTAGATATAGGTCACATACAGTATAGGTCATACTCCCCAGGGGCACTACACCTACAGCTGCCCAGGGCCCTAACAGCACACACAAAAAGAGGTTAACTTCCTTGGGCGTTGTCTTGTGTGTGTTAGTAATCTATGCTTCAGGGGTCATGTTTGTGGTTCAGAGTTATGTCACCTGAACATTGGTCACCCTTACATTAACCTAACTGAATTCAGCCAACCATCCCCAGCGTAACCTAACTTAACCCTAACCTAATGTAGCTAACCCAATGTAACCTAACTTAACCCTAGCCTAAACTAATCTAACCTAACGCAACCTAACCCTTACTTAACCTAAACTACTCTAACCTAACGTAACCTAATCTAACCTACCCTAGCCTGTCTCAGCCAATGTAACCTAACCTAACCCCCAGGATGGTTAATCTTCAGGTGAAAACGGCTGCGGGGAGTTGAATCCTCAGGTGGTCCATGTTTGCACGATAATGGTTGTGGAAGCCATGTTGTGTGTACATGTTTAAAGATGTTCATATTGTGTGTACGTGTGTAAAGACGTTCATATTGTGTGTACGTGTGTAAAGATGTTCATATTGTGTGTACGTGTGTAAAGATGTTCATATTGTGTGTACGTGTGTAAAGATGTTCATATTGTGTGTACGTGTGTAAAGACGTTCATATTGTGTGTACGTGTGTAAAGACGTTCATATTGTGTGTACGTGTGTAAAGATGTTCATATTGTGTGTACGTGTGTAAAGATGTTCATATTGTGTGTACGTGTGTAAAGACGTTCATATTGTGTGTACGTGTGTAAAGACGTTCATATTGTGTGTACGTGTGTAAAGATGTTCATATTGTGTGTACGTGTGTAAAGATGTTCATATTGTGTGTACGTGTGTAAAGATGTTCATATTGTGTGTACGTGTGTGAAGATGTTCATATTGTGTGTACGTGTGTAAAGATGTTCATATTGTGTGTACGTGTGTAAAGACGTTCATATTGTGTGTACGTGTGTAAAGACGTTCATATTGTGTGTACGTGTGTAAAGACGTTCATATTGTGTGTACGTGTGTAGACATGTACATATATTCAGGTATGCTCGGGTGATATGTCTCCCCAGGACACCTGCCGAGTTGTACATGTGTTTATTGCCATAACGATTATGTTTATATGCACACACACACACACACACACACACACACACACACACACACCTGATACGAACCCTTTTAAAACACTTTCTACCTCCTACCCACTTACCTGATCGGATTAGTCACTGTGTAATTAGCAGGTGAGACAGACAATGGCCTGGGGTGATGCCTTACAGGTGTGTGTGTGTGTGTGTGTGTGTGTGTTGTAAGACGTTGAGACATGTTCACTTCGGCAATGGTCACACCTCAAGGTTGGTGTTTGGGGCCGCAGCCAATTGTTAGCCTTATGTCGGGGTGATATAAGGCTGAGGTTATCGTTTAAAAGTGATGTATACGACTTCACCTCCTTCACTCGGGTTAGAATAAGGTTGAAAATATTACTTAAGGGAAGTATTCGACTTTTTACCTTATTTTAACAGGATATAAAGATGAAAGTATTGCTTGTAAGACTAAAAATGTTGCTTGGAGGAGATTATTGCACTTTTTACCTTATTGTAAGAGAATGTAAGGGTGAAAATACAGTTTTTTGGATTCGCGGGTAATTCTGAACTTTACCTTAGGATGGATTTAAGGTTCAGAATAGTGTGTAGAGCTGCAGGTGACTTTCAGCCTTGTGACATAATGCGGTAAGACCCACAATGATGCTTTTATTGTTCCTTGTGATTGATGAGGCTTCCCCCCCTTGTGTCATCACCCAATAAGACTCAAAATGATGCTTTTATTATTCCTTTGTGATTGATAAGACTTTCCCCCATATGTCACAATGCAATAAGACTCATACTGTTTATTATTGTTATTTTTCTGTGATGGACGGATGGTGTTATAATACCTACTGTATCCCACCCTTATTATAATGCTCTTAGGGTGAGAATGAGGGGTTAACAGTATGACTTTCACCCTAGGAAGAGTGATAACTAATTACTCACCCTTATATATTATAGTACGAGTGACAATAAATCAATTACTCACTCTTATGTCATATTAAAATAAGGGTGAGAATAAGGTAATAAGACTTTCACCCTAAAGTAAATAGGCTTATCACCCTTATCACCTATTGATAGAAGGGTTAGATTAACTTATTATAACTTTCACCTTAGATTAATAGGACTTTCACCCTTAAAAAGATGTGATTTAAGGGTGAGAATGAACGCCTCTTACTGTCACATGTTTCACCACTTTCACCCTCATGACAACGTGACACAAGGGTGATAATAACTGTCATGGTATGTGAAGTTACTCCCTGCGTGTAATGAAGTGAATGGCGGAGGTAATGTGAGAGGGAAGGGAGAGTGGGGAGGTATACATGAGAGGGAGGGGGGAGTGGTGGGGACATGAGAGGGAGGAGGGAGTGGTGGGGGATATGAGAGGGAGGGGGGAGTGGTGGGGGACATGAGAGGGAGGGGGAGGAGGAGGATGTGGGAGGGGGGTAATGATGAAGGGGGAGTTAGAAGAGGGTACATTGGTGGTGCAGGTGGGTGAGACATACATGGGTGGTGCAGGTGGGTGAGACATACATGGGTGGTGCAGGTGGGTGAGACATACATGGGTGGTACAGGTGGGTGAGACATACATGGGTGGTGCAGGTGGGTGAGACATACATGGGTGGTGCAGGTGGGTGAGACATACATGGGTGGTGCAGGTGGGTGAGACATACATGGGTGGTGCAGGTGGGTGAGACATACATGGGTGGTACAGGTGGGTGAGAGAGCGACCTTCAGCACCGGTGGAAATATCTGTTGTGTTAGTCACCTGTTAGAAGGCTGCTGGGGGAAAGTGCATCTCCCAGCTGTTGAGGCCACCTAGTGTGCTACACCTACACCCTCACCTAGTGTGCTACACCCCCCATGTACATCACCCACTTAATGTGCTATGCCTACACCCACCTAGTGTAATACATCGCCTCCTCCCCCACCTAGTATGTCCACAATCCACCAATTAGCTATTAACAACACTATACTGTAGCTGCAACTGCTATCCTGAACTCAAGCTTAAATTAAAGCTTTTGGCTGTGTTTGGTTTTCCCGGGACCCTCCTTAACTGACTTAGCTGATGGAGAGGTTTATAAGCACGCGATGGATGTTTTTTTTATGACCTGAAGATTGGCACTCCCCCCCCCCCCCCCAGCTTATTTAACCTGATGATTTAACACCTTAACACTACCTGGGAGGGTTAAGTTAGGTTTGGGTAGTGTGGGTTGGAGTATCCACCTCGCCACACACCGTAACAGAACTGCGCCTCAGCAACCTTGTCTGGCCACGGGAACGAACACGGGTCTCATTCTCGCCACCAACTGAACCAGTCAACGCCAATTCAGTACTTAATGCACCGAAGTACTTTATATAATGTCTTTGTATACTGTATGTGCAGATCTCTAGTTTTCTCGCACCCAACCCAGTACCCTGGCGGGAATCGAACCCGGATCGCGGTATGGAGAGCCAATTGAGCCATTGTCCCACCAGTGTGTGTGTGTGGCTTCTCAATGACAATCAGTCGCTGAACTAATATTTTTTGTACTAACTCGATAACTCTTGATTAATTTAATTCTATTTTTGTGCCGATGTTAAGTTTATTATTATTATTATTATTATTATTATTATTATTATTATTATTATTATTATTATTAACATTCGAACATTCACAAGGAACTGTAATTTACCCTGCCCCAACTCCTCCCAGGCACCATCCACACCACTCACCTCACCCCACCAACACCCTCCCCCAACTCCTCCCAGGCACCATCCACACCACTCTCACCTCACCCCACCAACACCCTCCCTCACTAATATCCTCCCGACGCAACATTCACACCCACCGGACGCCCTACCTCACATTCACACAAACGGAACACTTTAAACTCGTTCACCTCAATCAGCGTCAGGTGAGCAGGTTAGACAAGGTGTAGGTGTCACCTGGAGGGCCCACATAGCAGGTTACTAGGTGGCAAGCGTCCCTACAGGCAAGGTGTCCCCCCATCGATCGGTTCTGTTATACAAGCACCTCGATGTGTGTGTTGCTGGGTGCAGGGACGAAATTCCACTGGACTATACGTGTGTGCCTATGGTCGATAGTATTGACCCTCTGACGATGGTCTGACTTGAAGAAAAGACCCAAAAATTCCTCACTTGTACTTACAGTTCTTAGATTCCCTCTTTTGCAAAACATTTTACTGGAAATTCTCTCACTTGCCAAAAACTAATTCTAGAAATTCTCTCGCTTGCTAAAAATGTTACTAAAAATTACCTCATTTGCCAAAAAAAATCACTCATTTACATAAAAAAAATAAAAATTCCCTCACTCTCAAAAACATGATGAAATCTGGTAAGGAAAGACCAATATTTGACTAAGACAGCCATACTGTATATCTGTCCACGTTCATCTTGTCTGGTGAGTCACGTACTTTCATCACTGTGGTCGAGCTACCTACGTTACTGGTGGTGAAGGCGACAGCTGACAACTGTTTCTTTGTCTTCTGTTGTCTTGGTCAAGGATGGTCTAGATTGGTTCCTGTTGTCTATATAAATACATAACAGATATGCATTGGGGATAATATAGGCTCTGATTGGTTGGTACTTTAACCAATAACATAAGAGTGGCATAAACAAAATATTAAGACTTCTATGTTTATTTTGACATCTCCTACTGGATAGGAAATCAGCCAATCACATTTCCCCTTTCGTTCCCTCAGTCAATACCAGTTGTTTATATATTTTACCGGGAAACGTATGATAACAGCTATTTTGCCGGGGATTTATGACAGCTGGTGTTTTACCGGGAAACGTAATAACTTATTTGGGCGGGAAAGGTATAGGCATCAGCTGATATTTTACCGGGAAACTTAAGCTAAACACGACTGAGCAGCAACATAACTTAACATTCTCTGGACATGTGAACTTCAATAACCTCTCCAGTAACCCGTTTAATGTCACTACCTTTTAAAGAGAGATAGAGAAGCAGTCATGCAGGAAGAACAACGGGTCGAAACAACGCTAGAAATGAAGAACTGTATGCCAGGAATCACCCCACCGCCCCCCAGAACCTCCCAAAGGCCGCCCAGTCCCTCACCCGAAGCCATCCCCCTCCCCTCCCCCGCAGTCAGGCATTTAACGAGGTCGTGTGACGTACGAGGCTCCTCCTTTACCACCACCGCCCAGAAGCCATACCTGATCACATCTGCTGAAAACTGACAACACTGAAATATCCGTAAAATGTCAACAGACCTGAAATCCAGATACCGGACTGATTTTTTTTTTGCAAGACCTGTTCGTTATTGGGAGGGATTCTGTTTATGAGAATATCCAGTAGTGAGAAGTCTCTTATTGAGAGGGTTTATTATATCCATTATTTTATTGAGAGAGAGAGAGAAAGGAGAGGTGATGAGGTGTAATGGGCAGAAGAGGAGAGAGGAAGAGGGGGTGATTGGGTGTAATGGGAAGGCGGGAAACATCTGAGAGGGGGGGAGGGGCAGAGATAACGTCATTACTAGTTAGTGAAGTATTTTTACGGCTTCACTGAGGTTAACATCCCCCTCCCCCCACCCCCTTTATTCCCCCCCTCCCTACCCTCTCACCCCTCCTCTCCCCCTTTTACTATGTTAGGGGAGAGATATGGAGAGATAGAGAGTGAGTGGTGAAATATGAGAGAGAGAGAGAGAGTAAGTAAAGTGGGTACTTAAAAGGAGTCAGAATAAGCTACTTACTAACATATTTATACTACTGTTTTTGGGCTAAGGCGCCTGGCTTGTGTTTCCAGCTCTTCATCCGTTTACAGAGTCTTCATCACTATAAGTAGGAACTAGTATAAGTAGGAATCGATATAAGTGGGAATCGGTACAAATGGGAATGGGTAAAAGTAGGAATCGGTGTAAGTGGGAATCGGTATAGGCCTAAAAGTGTAAAGTAGGGAGAGTTGAGTACAGATTTTTTAACACATGTCTACTATAACCATCCGGATCACCTGAGGATTAGCCCCCCCTACCTTATTTCACCTGATTATTAAACACCCCAACACTACCTGAGGAGCGAGGTTAGGTTAGGTTACGGTAGTTTAAGCTGGAATAGGTTAGGTTAAGTTTGGTTAGGTTAGGTTAGGTTAGGTTAGGTTAGGTTAGGTTAGGTTAGGTTATTTTTGTTTAGGTTAGGTAAGCAAGAACCTTTCACACCTTGTTAAGTTTACACCTGCGAGGCTTCAGGTAATGGCCTAGCCCTACCTGGCCTACTGTACAGGGTGTGTCAAAGGTCCCGGCACCTATGAGACACCCTGTTGATAAGTGCCATCTATGAGACACCCTGAAACACGAGTGCCACCTATGAGACACCCTGTAGATGAGTGCCACCTATGAGACACCCTGTAGATGAGTGCCATATAGACGTCATCCGCTAATGTGATTTTAATGACTAATAATGACCCTCCACACCCCTCCCCCTTCCCCTCACCCCCCCCCCACTCCCCTGTGTCCACCCTTCCAAGCTGATTGACTGGGTGAATGACTGGCTGACTGATTGACTGACTGACCGACCGACTAACTGATGACTGAGTGACTGGCTGATCCACTAACTGACTTACCGCCCAACTATCTGATGACTGACACTTTCTATGCATGATGAATTTCACCCCAATACATCGTACTTATATTACAGCCACACTAACTATGTACAGATCCTGTGTGTGTGTGTGTGTGTGTGTGTGTGTGTGTGCGTGTGTGTGTGTGTGCGTGTGTGTGTGTGTGGGCGTGATCTTCTCTCCTGTACCTCAATTTACTCTTTGAGATGTGAAGGTGGTCAAGTGCAGTGTCGTCTATACTAATGCTTAATTGGTGGTGTTAGGTTAAGGTTCGATTAGGTTAGGTTAGATAAGGGTAAGTTAAAGGTTATATTATGTTAGGTTACGTTAGATTAAAGGTTACGTTATGCTAGGTTAGGTTAAGTATCAATATTTCTTAACACGGAATAACAAAATCGAGAGTAACTGGCGAAATAATTACATTACAACATAAGTATTACATCATATTTCCCCCAAAACACAGAACATGGCGAAACAATACGAGAAAAATGGGTTTGTTCTCAATTATAAGAAAAATTAAGGGTTGACTCAACTAATTGTAAAGAACCAGTTTAGGGGGAGGGGGGGCGTGGTTTTTGTGGGGTTCTCTTCCTTGCCTCACCTACTTCTCCTCCTTGCTTCACTTCCTTGCCTTTCTTATTTTGTCTCATTCCTAATTTTCTCATCTTCCTCTGTATTTCTCCTCGCTTTGTCTCACCTCCCTGCCCCTCTCTTCACTTTATCTCACCTTCCTGTTCGCAATTAAAATAAAAATTTAGGGTTGACTCAACTAAATGCACAGGGAACCCGTTTTAAGGGGAGGACGTGGGTCTGGTGGGCGGAGGCTGACGGAGGAGAGAGCTTTCGAGGTCATAGATTGAAAGGTATTGGGGCGGAATGTAGCGGTGGCACTGTTATGCTGGGTTAAGTGTAATTTTATGGGCTCATATAGTTGGCACGGTGTTTTTGTTTGAGAGTATGTGTGCGTGCGTGTGTGTGTGTGTGTGTGTGTGTGTGTGTGTGTAAATATATTTGAATTAATGAGTGTTTTGTCATTTTTACACAGGCCATAACTCCCACAGGTAAATACATCACACACTCGCCCATAATCCAGGCACCATCCGGAGTCGAGGTGAATGAAGCTATCTAGGGAGGGGGATAGGGAGTGAGGGATGGAGGGGGCATCCATATCTCGTGCTGGTGTTGTGGGAAGGGGGAATTATGATGATGAGGTGTTCCGCTGGGTCACCATCCCACCTTTATTGTCCCCACCTCTTCCTCTCCACATCCCAGCTTCTCCCCTTCCCTTCCCCTCCCCACCCCGCGCTGCCCTCCCACCACCATCACTAGTTAGCAAAAATGATAGAATGGGTCGCTATTGTAGGCTGTGTGGTTCACTCCTCTCATTCTATCCCTCGCCATCCACCACTGCTGCTGTCTGTAGACGTACTGATACACACACACATATACATTAACACATTCATCTTCTAACACACACACACACACACACACCAAGGCATGACGCTTTTCGCAATGTTTCCTTTCTTTGTTTATGCAATTCGATGTACTGTAATAATATATGTATTAGGAAATGTTGTAATGGCTTATTGGCTACAGTTTATGTAATCTGGGTGATGGGTGCGAGGGTTCGATGGTAAAAGAGGAAATGGATATGCTAGTGGCTTTGTGGTGGGTATTACTGGCATAACACTAAACCCCCTTCAATGCAGGTCACCTAACTTGACCTGACATAACACAACGCTAACCTAACATAACACAATGCTAACCTCACCTAACATAACACAACGCTAACCTAACATAACACAATGCTAACCTCACCTAACATAACACAACGCTCACCTAACATAACACAATGCTAACCTCACCTAACATAACATAACGCTAACCTAATCTAACATAACACAATGCTAACCTCACCTGACATAACATAACGCTAACCTAATCTAACATAACACTAATTAATCGTAACTTAACATAACCTAAAGGAACCCTAACATCCCCTCCCCGATGACACCAGAGGTAAAATTAGGTCATGTCAGGTTAATGACGGTGGGTCAGGTGAGGTTAATGTGCCCTTGTTCCCTGTGGTGGTTATGGCAGGACCTCCCTCTCACCATAGGTATTTCCACTTGACCTGAACTGGGGGGGGGGGGGGTAGTCTGCCAGCCCCTCCCTTCCCCCTCTCCCTTTTCCCCAGACCCCACACCTTCACCACCCCTCTCCCCCACACCACACCCTCCCCACCACCCCCACACCACACCCTCCCCACCACCCCCACACTACACCCTCTCCCCCACACCACACCCTCCCCACCACCCCCACACCACACCCTCCCCCCACACCACACCCTCCCCACCACCCCCACACCACACCCTCCCCCCACACCACACCCTCCCCACCACCCCCACACCACACCCTCCCCACCACCCCCACACTACACCCTCTCCCCCACACCACTCCCTCCCTATCACACCATGATCAGCTCCTCCCGACCATTGGCATGATATTTTCTCTTATACTGTCACACCTCACGCTTGCCCGCACCTTCCACCTGGCTTTATGTAATTAGTTGAACGATGTGCCCCGTCACTCTGATCACTGGGACGGGAAGGGAAGGGAAGGGAATGATGGGTTAAAAGTGTGCAGTGGAAGGGAGGGGTGTGTGTTGTTATTGGGGTTATTATTATTATTATTATTATTATTATTATTATTATTATTATTATTATTATTATTGTACTATTTTTCACCTCTTCGATTTTCTACGTTTAATTAATTATTGATGATTTGGGAGACAGGTTAATTGGGTGGCAGAGTTCATACAGGTGAGGTTACTCCCATCCTCTCCCTCCTCCTCCCTCCTCCTCCCCCCTCTCCCTCCTCCTCCCCCCTCTCCCTCCTCCTCCCCCCTCTCCCTCCTCCTCCCCCTCTCCCTCCTCCTCCCGCCTCTCCCTCCTCCTCCCCCTCTCCCTCCTCCTCCCCCCTCTCCCTCCTCCTCCCCCCTCTCCCTCCTCCTGCCCCCTCTCCCCCCTCTCCTCCCCCTCCCTCCTCCGTGACAGATCTCATGGTCCGGGCTGTTTTGTTACCTCCGTCTCATGGTAGTGTGTTACGTGTTACTTAGTGAGTCAGGAAGACAGTCATGGGCTTATTTAACATCTCTTCCTGATGTCTCCTCCTCCTTACCTCTTCCTGGCCTCCTCTCTTACCCTTCTTCCTGACTTCACTCTTCCTGACCTCCTCTCCTACTCTTCCTGACCTCCTAGCCTCCTCTCCTACTCTTCCTGACCTCCTGGCCTCCTCTCCTACTCTTCCTGACCTCCTCTTCCTGAAATATTCTTCCCGACCTCTCTTTTTCACCCATCATTTCCCCCTGCTAGGCTAGGCTAGGTAAAGATAGGCTAGGCTAGGTAAAGATAGGGTAGGCTAGGTAAAGATAGGCTAGGCTAGGTAAAGATAGGGTAGGCTAGGTAAAGATAGGCTAGGCTAGGTAAAGATAGGGAAGGCTAGGCTAGGTAAAGATAGGGTAGGCTAGGTAAAGATAGGGTATCTTGCTCTTGTGAGACCACACCTGGATTACCCAGTTCAGTTCTGGTCACCGTATTACAGAATGGATATAGAATCCTTGGAAAGAATTCAGAGGAGAATGACAAGACTAATCCCGGGCATTAGGAACCTTGAGTACAGAGACAGGTTAAAGCATCTTAATTTGCACTCCCTTGAGAGACGTAGAGCGAGGGGCGACCTGATAGGTGTATAAGTGGAAGGCAGGGCTAAACAAAGGGGACATTACAAAGGTACTCAAATTATCCAACCAGGAGCGAACTCGTAACAATGGTTTTAAATTAGACAAATTTAGATTTAGGCGTGAAATAGGTAAACACTGGTTTGGAAACAGAGTAGTGGATGAATGGAACAAGTTACCAAATATCATCATTAACTCGAATACGCTGAATTGCTTCAAACATAGGTTGGATGCTTATATGAGCAATAGGGGTTGGGTGTAAACGGGACTGCCCAGTATGGGCCAATAGGCCCGCTGCAGTTTCCTCCATTCTTATGTTCTTATGTTCTTAAAAGTAGGCCAGGCGAGATGGAATGTGGACCGTCGAGGGGGGGGGGGGAGTAGAGAGAGAGGGGGAGGGAGAGTAGACAGGGGGAGGGGAGGGAGAGTAGACAGGGAGGGGAGGGAGAGTGAGTGTATAATAAATATTTCACCTTACTCTCCCGGCGTCTTTAAATGTCACATACTGTACTCTGATGAGAGAGAGAGAGAGAGAGAGAGAGAGAGAGAGAGAGAGAGAGAGAGAGAGAGAGAGAGAGAGAGAGAGATTTAACTGGAATGAGTGTTGTAGTGTTCTGCTTAAACTGGAAAAGTATTTTACTACTACTACTATGATAGCATTCCTTCCTTTCTTCCTTTCTTCTTCCTTCCTTCCTTCCTTCCTTCCTTCCTTCCTTCCTTCCTTTTCTCTCCCCCTTTTCCTTCCTTCCTCCTCCCCCTCTTCCTTCCTGCTATCATTACATCTCTTGTCAATGTTACTCCGATTGTCAGCAGTACCTTGCATGGGCTTGATTCCAGGGCGTGGTAGAGAGGGCGCGGGAGGGCGTGGCAGAGAGGGCGCGGGAGGGCGTGGCAGAGAGGGGTAGTTTGACACAGGATCTGGCGTTCCAATTATTGTGTGCGTGTGGGAAGGGGGGGGCGGAAGTGACGCCAACAGACAGACAGACACACTCCGCTCCTTTAATTAAACCTCTCAATCTCCCCCTCTTCCTCCTCCCACTTCCTTCCTCTCCTGCTCCTCTCTCCTTCTTCCTTCCTCACTTCCTTCCTCTCCTCCTCCCTATCCCCCCTCCTCTCTCCCTCCTCCCCCTCCTCTCTCCCTCCTCTCCCTCTTCTCTCCTTCCTCCCCCCTCCTCTCTCCCTCCTCTCCCTCCTCCCCCTCCTCTCCCCTCCTCCCCCTCCTCTCCCTCCCCCCTTCTTCTCTCCCTCCCCCCACTCCAGGTACTTGATCATAGCTTGGCTTCACCACAAGTAGGGGCTGCACCCACCCCAATTACTTTCTTCCCATCCCAGCCACCCAACCCTGCCTCCTCCCAACCTAGCCTAACCTAACCTAACCTAACCTAACCTAACCTAACCTAACCTAACCTAACCTAACCTATTGGACCTTCAAGCATATAGGACCCACTTTCACCCAATGAATATGTATAGATGAGATACGATCCTTAATTACAATACTGTATATACCTGTAAATCCACCCACCTGTTGTGTCCCTTCTTGTGGGGGTAAGACAATGTGTTGTTAGTAGTTGATTATAAGCGTGTATTATCTTTCTTGTGTGTGTGTGTGTGTGTGTGTGTGTGTGTGTGGATGTATTGGTGGTCTGAAACTGTTGTTATTACTATTATTATTATTAGTGTTGTTATTGTTATTATTTTTAGTTTTATAAATATTACTATTATTAGTTTTATTATTATTATTATTATTAGTAATGTTATTATTTGTATTATTGTTGTTGTTGTTGTTGTTGTTGTCGACTCATGGCATATTTTTAATGATAAGATTTTGCTTCTAAAGGTTACAAATATTTTAAAATAATAATTCTGTCTATAAACTTTCTTCCTAACCTAACCTAACCACAACACACTTCAATCAACAAGTTTAACCTCCCGCTACCTGAACTACTAACACTAACCCCTCAGGTGGGGCAAAACAGTGTCATGCTACAGTGAGTTAAAATAACACCGACGTATAAAAGATACGGTGAGAATAACCGAGTCAATTATTATTATAATTTTTATTGAGCTGGTAACCGGGACGTGTATCCGGTTAAACGGTATGGTACCGTTAATGGTGTTATGGTGCGTTCATGGTGAGTGTTATAGTGTGTGTGTGTGAGTGTGTGAGTTTGAGTGTATGTATGGAGTGAGGGTATGTGTGTATATGTAGGTGTGGGAATAAATGTGTGTGTGTGTGTTTGATTGAGTGTATGTATGGAGTGTGTGTGTGTGTGTGTGTGTTAAGTGACTGTATGACTGTGTGCTGTCACTTTCCCCGACAGACAAAGCTACAGACATGTCGGGGCAGCAGATGTGAGATACGCTTTCCTACACCAGTGGAAAGTGTGGTGGCGTGTAGGATGATGCTTGCTTGCTTGCTTACTTATTTGCTTGATTTCTTACTTATTTACTTAATTTTTTCTTATTTACTTACTTTCTTACTTATTTACTTATTATTTGGTTACTTACTTATTTGTTTGTTTATTTATCTACTTGGTTACTTATTAACTTACTTACTTGCTACTTTATTGACTCGCTTGCTTATTTACTGACATATTTACTTATTCATTCACTTAATTACCTACTTACTTGTTTTCCTCTTTCTTGCTTACTGTACTGGTAAGGAAATGTTACCTTAATGTACCTCTACCTTAAGGTCAGTATTTACCTTAATGAGTTCAGGAACCAGGTGATAAGTAAGGGAATTTCCCGCCATTTGTTACCCTGGACAGACGGATGTTGGGATTACTGCCCGGATGTTATTGTAGTGACCAGCTGATGGGAGGGGGTGAGGGATAGGGAGGGGGATGGTGAGGGAAGGAGAGGGAGGGTGAGTGGGGAAAGAGGTGGAGGGGATGGGAGAGAAGGGAAGGAGAGGGTTGAGTGAGGTGGATGGACGAAATGAAGTTAGGAAAGACGAGAGAAAGAAGGAAGAGAGTAAGGAAAAGTAAAGACCACACACAGGTGACTAATGATGTACCCACTTACCTGTACGTGTGCTTGTCTCACCTGTGCTGATAGTAAACAAAGTGTACACGCGAACCTTCAATCTGTGTACATAAGTTGTATACACCTCTCTCTCTCTCTCTCTCTCTCTCTCTCTCTCTCTCTCTCGTGTGAGGTAAAGGGATGGGTAGATGGATAGATCGCTTGATGGATGTATAGATAGATAGATAAATATATAGAAAGATAAATAGATAAGTTGATAGATAGACAGATAGATGGATAGATCGGGGTGAAAACTCAGAAAGCACGTAAATTGGCGGGTTAGGGAAATGTAGTGTTATACTGTACAGCTGTTGGGAGCAGATGTTTTGACGTGACGAACAACTGTGGCCTGTACCCTCCCTCCCTGCCTCCCTACCCTCCCTCCCTGCCTACCCTACCTCCCTCCCTCCCTGCCTCCCTACCCTCCCTCCTTCCCTTCCCTCCCTCCCTCCTTACCTACCTATCCTCTCCCTTCCTCCTGCCCTCCCAGCTGCCCTCTTTGCTCCTCCTCCTACCTCAGCCTCTACCCTTCCTTTCTTCCTCCTATCTATCCCCTCCCTTTACTCACTCTGCCATCCTCCTTCTCATCATCATCCTGTGACCTATAGACCCGCTTTACTCGGTTGTTGCCACGAGAGAGAGAGAGAGAGAGAGAGAGAGAGAGAGAGAGAGAGAGAGAGAGAGAGAGAGAGAGAGAGACTAATTTACACTTAAGAAAAACACCATTGAAAAAGACGTAAACACAGGCGCTAGAGGGAGTAACTACCCTAGTCTTAAAGGTCACACAGACACACACACACACACACACACACACACACACTGGGAGCCTCAACTACCAAATACAGCATCTAGGTTAATTATGACTGGTTTACCTGACCTTCCAGTTGCAGGTGACTGTTAACTGACTAAAGTAAACTGGTCCTCTCTTGACATAATTGGAGTCGACTGTTAACTGATCCTTTCTTTAGACTGATCGTCTTTGGACATAACTGGTAGTGATTGTAATGCCACTGTTATGTAAACGAGTCGTATTTTGACATAACTGGAGCCGACTGTTAACTGACTGTTCTGTAAACTGGTCCTCTATTGACATAACTGGAGGCTTTAGCTAGACACTGACTCACCCCACTCACCCACCCACCCACCGTGTAAGTAAACCATGAATCACCCACTCAGATCGATTACAACAGCCTTCACCCCTCGGTGTTTTTATTCTGGATAAAACTTATTATTGTACAGTAAAACCTCTATATAACGGACTTCTCTCCATTTAATCCGTTAAATAGGGGTTTTCACATCTAACAACCCTCGATATAACGGAATTTCATCTCTATGTAGTTCGTTAGATGGAGGTATCACATCTAATGAACCCTCCATATAGCGGATTTTCCTCTCCATATAATCCGCTAAATAGAGGTTTTACTGTACTTTCATTTTGGTCTCTTTAACTGGTGCTAAGTGAACGTACTGTGTCTAGTTAGGTGAGCGTACACTAGAGATGTGTACACCTGTCGTGGCATATACACTCATGCACACCTGTCGTAGAACATACAACCATGACATACACACCTGGCGTAAAATATACACACCTGGCGTAGAATATACACACCTGGCGTAGAATATACACACCTGGCGTAGAATATACAAGCGTCACTACAGCAGGATTTAGGTCAGGGACGGTCGGTGTACTGAATGAAAGGAAGCTGCGTTACCTGCGATTGTGCGGATGTTGCAGTGGCTGATAGTGTGAACGGTAGATTGATGTGTGGGTGGGGTGGATAGTTGAGGGGTAGAGAGGGGATGGGTGTGGATAGTTGATGAGAGAGGGGGTTAAGTGACAGGGGATGTGGGTGTGGAGGATTGTAGTGGATAGTTGAGGGATAGTCACTTGATTTTTGACTGGGTGTGTGGGATAGGATAAGTATATGCAATAATTGATGGATAGACAGACAGGCTAATTAATGCATGAGATGAGGTTGACTGCTGTACGTGTGGGCGGCCAGGCAACAGCGGGGGACAGCGTGGGCGTGAAAAATAAACTCATTCCCACGTTATATTTTCTTGGCTCGTTTTCTGTCGCTTTTTATGTAAGAATAAATAGCCTCTGTGAAAGACTTAAACGAACCAATCTCTCTCTCTCTCTCTCTCTCTCTCTCTCTCTCTCTCTCTCTCTCTCTCTCTCTCAGACGTTCAGGAGTCACTTTTTTCTGCTTCCGTTTACATTCACTACAAACCTGAACCCGAACAGGTGACCAGACTGGATCAGGATTCACAAAGGTTCATAGTTAATTGTAGTGAAGATCTCAGACTTGTACCTGACTCAATGACTTTTAAGACAATCTTGGTGACGAATTGGTAGTGTGACTTGAGGCTCTGTGATTATACCTGATTGGGACGACTTAAATGAAGACGAATGTGCAAAAATGGCGACGAATTGGTACTGTGACTTGAGCTATAGGTAACGGAAGGTGTTGTATGTGTTGAGATACTTACACACACACACACACACACACACACACACTGCACTACATGGTACAGTACCTTTCACCAGCTAGCACCACTGACCAATCACAGGGCGGTCTCCACGCTCGTTTCACACTTTGTTAAATCCACAACACAGGTATATGTTATATCACCTCTTGTGGCTACAGTACTGTACACGACCATCTGAAGACTCTCCACCCCAGTCTATTTCACCTAAAGATTAATCACCCTGACTCTAACTTAACCTAACGTAAACCTAATCAAACTCTAACCTAACCTAACCTAACCTAACCTAACCTAACTTAACTTATGATGGAAATTATCAGGGAAGAATAGAATTAATGGGGGAAATAAAGAAAATTATCAGAATGAAACTGTTGGAAAATATTAAGTGGTTGTCAGGTAGAGATGAAGGTTGTGTCTGAGGGTTATAGAAGTACGTCTGACTGAGGGTTGTGACGGACGGGTTATAGAAGTACGTCTGACTCTGAGGGTTGTGTCTGAGGGTTATAGAAGTACGTCTGACTGAGGGTTGTGACGGACGGGTTATAGAAGTACGTCTGACTGAGGGTTGTGACGGACGGGTTATAGAAGTACGTCTGACTGAGGGTTGTGTCTGAGGGTTATAGAAGTACGTCTGACTGAGGGTTGTGTCTGAGGGTTATAGAAGTACGTCTGACTGAGGGTTGTGACGGACGGGTTATAGAAGTACGTCTGACTCTGAGGGTTGTGTCTGAGGGTTATAGAAGTACGTCTGACTGAGGGTTGTGACGGACGGGTTATAGAAGTACGTCTGACTCTGAGGGTTGTGTCTGAGGGTTATAGAAGTACGTCTGACTGAGGGTTGTGTCTGAGGGTTATAGAAGTACGTCTGACTGAGGGTTGTGTCTGAGGGTTATAGAAGTACGTCTGACTGAGGGTTGTGTCTGAGGGTTATAGAAGTACGTCTGACTCTGAGGGTTGTGTCTGAGGGTTATAGAAGTACGTCTGACTGAGGGTTGTGACGGACGGGTTATAGAAGTACGTCTGACTGAGGGTTGTGTCTGAGGGTTATAGAAGTACGTCTGACTGAGGGTTGTGACGGACGGGTTATAGAAGTACGTCTGACTGAGGGTTATAGAAGTACGTCTGACGGACGGGTTATAGAAGTACGTCTGACTGAGGGTTGTGACGGACGGGTTATAGAAGTACGTCTGACTGAGGGTTGTGACGGACGGGTTATAGAAGTACGTCTGACGGACGGGTTGTGTCTGAGGGTTATAGAAGTACGTCTGACTGAGGGTTGTGACGGACGGGTTATAGAAGTACGTCTGACGGACGGGTTATAGAAGTACGTCTGACGGACGGGTTATAGAAGTACGTCTGACTGAGGGTTGTGACGGACGGGTTATAGAAGTACGTCTGACTGAGGGTTGTGTCTGAGGGTTATAGAAGTACGTCTGACTGAGGGTTGTGACGGACGGGTTATAGAAGTACGTCTGACTGAGGGTTGTGTCTGAGGGTTATAGAAGTACGTCTGACTGAGGGTTGTGACGGACGGGTTATAGAAGTACGTCTGACTGAGGGTTGTGACGGACGGGTTATAGAAGTACGTCTGACTGAGGGTTGTGACGGACGGGTTATAGAAGTACGTCTGACTGAGGGTTGTGTCTGAGGGTTATAGAAGTACGTCTGACTGAGGGTTGTGTCTGAGGGTTATAGAAGTACGTCTGACTGAGGGTTGTGACGGACGGGTTATAGAAGTACGTCTGACTGAGGGTTGTGACGGACGGGTTATAGAAGTACGTCTGACTGAGGGTTGTGTCTGAGGGTTATAGAAGTACGTCTGACTGAGGGTTGTGACGGACGGGTTATAGAAGTACGTCTGACTGAGGGTTGTGTCTGAGGGTTATAGAAGTACGTCTGACTGAGGGTTGTGACGGACGGGTTATAGAAGTACGTCTGACTGAGGGTTGTGACGGACGGGTTATAGAAGTACGTCTGACTGAGGGTTGTGTCTGAGGGTTATAGAAGTACGTCTGACTGAGGGTTGTGACGGACGGGTTATAGAAGTACGTCTGACGGACGGGTTATAGAAGTACGTCTGACGGACGGGTTATAGAAGTACGTCTGACTGAGGGTTGTGTCTGAGGGTTATAGAAGTACGTCTGACTGAGGGTTGTGTCTGAGGGTTATAGAAGTACGTCTGACTGAGGGTTGTGTCTGAGGGTTATAGAAGTACGTCTGACTGAGGGTTGTGACGGACGGGTTATAGAAGTACGTCTGACTGAGGGTTGTGACGGACGGGTTATAGAAGTACGTCTGACTGAGGGTTGTGTCTGAGGGTTATAGAAGTACGTCTGACTGAGGGTTGTGTCTGAGGGTTATAGAAGTACGTCTGACTGAGGGTTGTGTCTGAGGGTTATAGAAGTACGTCTGACTGAGGGTTGTGTCTGAGGGTTATAGAAGTACGTCTGACTGAGGGTTGTGTCTGAGGGTTATAGAAGTACGTCTGACTGAGGGTTGTGTCTGAGGGTTATAGAAGTACGTCTGACTGAGGGTTGTGACGGACGGGTTATAGAAGTACGTCTGACTGAGGGTTGTGTCTGAGGGTTATAGAAGTACGTCTGACTGAGGGTTGTGACGGACGGGTTATAGAAGTACGTCTGACTGAGGGTTGTGTCTGAGGGTTATAGAAGTACGTCTGACTGAGGGTTGTGTCTGAGGGTTATAGAAGTACGTCTGACTGAGGGTTGTGACGGACGGGTTATAGAAGTACGTCTGACTGAGGGTTGTGTCGGACGGGTTATAGAAGTACGTCTGACTGAGGGTTGTGTCTGAGGGTTATAGAAGTACGTCTGACTGAGGGTTGTGACGGACGGGTTATAGAAGTACGTCTGACTGAGGGTTGTGTCTGAGGGTTATAGAAGTACGTCTGACTGAGGGTTGTGACGGACGGGTTATAGAAGTACGTCTGACTGAGGGTTGTGTCTGAGGGTTATAGAAGTACGTCTGACTGAGGGTTGTGACTGAGGGTTATAGAAGTACGTCTGACTGAGGGTTGTGACGGACGGGTTATAGAAGTACGTCTGACTGAGGGTTGTGTCTGAGGGTTATAGAAGTACGTCTGACTGAGGGTTGTGACGGACGGGTTATAGAAGTACGTCTGACTGAGGGTTGTGTCTGAGGGTTATAGAAGTACGTCTGACTGAGGGTTGTGACGGACGGGTTATAGAAGTACGTCTGACTGAGGGTTGTGTCTGAGGGTTATAGAAGTACGTCTGACTGAGGGTTGTGTCTGAGGGTTATAGAAGTACGTCTGACTGAGGGTTGTGACGGACGGGTTATAGAAGTACGTCTGACTGAGGGTTGTGTCTGAGGGTTATAGAAGTACGTCTGACTGAGGGTTGTGTCTGAGGGTTATAGAAGTACGTCTGACTGAGGGTTGTGACGGACGGGTTATAGAAGTACGTCTGACTGAGGGTTGTGTCTGAGGGTTATAGAAGTACGTCTGACTGAGGGTTGTGACGGACGGGTTATAGAAGTACGTCTGACTGAGGGTTGTGTCTGAGGGTTATAGAAGTACGTCTGACTGAGGGTTGTGACGGACGGGTTATAGAAGTACGTCTGACTGAGGGTTGTGTCTGACGGGTTATAGAAGTACGTCTGACTGAGGGTTGTGTCTGAGGGTTATAGAAGTACGTCTGACTGAGGGTTGTGACGGACGGGTTATAGAAGTACGTCTGACTGAGGGTTGTGACGGAGGGTTATAGAAGTACGTCTGACTGAGGGTTGTGTCTGAGGGTTATAGAAGTACGTCTGACTGAGGGTTGTGTCTGAGGGTTATAGAAGTACGTCTGACTGAGGGTTGTGACGGACGGGTTATAGAAGTACGTCTGACTGAGGGTTGTGACGGACGGGTTATAGAAGTACGTCTGACTGAGGGTTGTGTCTGAGGGTTATAGAAGTACGTCTGACTGAGGGTTGTGACGGACGGGTTATAGAAGTACGTCTGACTGAGGGTTGTGTCTGAGGGTTATAGAAGTACGTCTGACTGAGGGTTGTGTCTGAGGGTTATAGAAGTACGTCTGACTGAGGGTTGTGACGGACGGGTTATAGAAGTACGTCTGACTGAGGGTTGTGTCTGAGGGTTATAGAAGTACGTCTGACTGAGGGTTGTGACGGACGGGTTATAGAAGTACGTCTGACTGAGGGTTGTGACGGACGGGTTATAGAAGTACGTCTGACTGAGGGTTGTGTCTGAGGGTTATAGAAGTACGTCTGACTGAGGGTTGTGACGGACGGGTTATAGAAGTACGTCTGACTGAGGGTTGTGTCTGAGGGTTATAGAAGTACGTCTGACTGAGGGTTGTGACGGAGGGTTATAGAAGTACGTCTGACTGAGGGTTGTGTCTGAGGGTTATAGAAGTACGTCTGACTGAGGGTTGTGTTGAGGGTTATAGAAGTACGTCTGACTGAGGGTTGTGACGGACGGGTTATAGAAGTACGTCTGACTGAGGGTTGTGTCTGAGGGTTATAGAAGTACGTCTGACTGAGGGTTGTGACGGACGGGTTATAGAAGTACGTCTGACTGAGGGTTGTGTCTGAGGGTTATAGAAGTACGTCTGACTGAGGGTTGTGACGGACGGGTTATAGAAGTACGTCTGACTGAGGGTTGTGTCTGAGGGTTATAGAAGTACGTCTGACTGAGGGTTGTGTCTGAGGGTTATAGAAGTACGTCTGACTGAGGGTTGTGACGGACGGGTTATAGAAGTACGTCTGACTGAGGGTTGTGTCTGAGGGTTATAGAAGTACGTCTGACTGAGGGTTGTGTCTGAGGGTTATAGAAGTACGTCTGACTGAGGGTTGTGACGGACGGGTTATAGAAGTACGTCTGACTGAGGGTTGTGTCTGAGGGTTATAGAAGTACGTCTGACTGAGGGTTGTGACGGACGGGTTATAGAAGTACGTCTGACTGAGGGTTGTGCGTTAGGGTTATAGAAGTACGTCTGACTGAGGGTTGTGACGGACGGGTTATAGAAGTACGTCTGACTGAGGGTTGTGACGGACGGGTTATAGAAGTACGTCTGACTGAGGGTTGTGTCGGACGGGTTATAGAAGTACGTCTGACTGAGGGTTGTGTCTGAGGGTTATAGAAGTACGTCTGACTGAGGGTTGTGTCTGAGGGTTATAGAAGTACGTCTGACTGAGGGTTGTGACGGACGGGTTATAGAAGTACGTCTGACTGAGGGTTGTGTCTGAGGGTTATAGAAGTACGTCTGACTGAGGGTTGTGTCTGAGGGTTATAGAAGTACGTCTGACTGAGGGTTGTGACGGACGGGTTATAGAAGTACGTCTGACTGAGGGTTGTGTCTGAGGGTTATAGAAGTACGTCTGACTGAGGGTTGTGACGGACGGGTTATAGAAGTACGTCTGACTGAGGGTTGTGTCTGAGGGTTATAGAAGTACGTCTGACTGAGGGTTGTGTCTGAGGGTTATAGAAGTACGTCTGACTGAGGGTTGTGACGGACGGGTTATAGAAGTACGTCTGACTGAGGGTTGTGACGGACGGGTTATAGAAGTACGTCTGACTGAGGGTTGTGTCTGAGGGTTATAGAAGTACGTCTGACTGAGGGTTGTGACTGAGGGTTATAGAAGTACGTCTGACTGAGGGTTGTGTCTGAGGGTTATAGAAGTACGTCTGACTGAGGGTTGTGTCTGAGGGTTATAGAAGTACGTCTGACTGAGGGTTGTGTCTGAGGGTTATAGAAGTACGTCTGACTGAGGGTTGTGACGGACGGGTTATAGAAGTACGTCTGACTGAGGGTTGTGACGGACGGGTTATAGAAGTACTGTCCGTCTGAATCTACGTCGTAACCGCAGCCACTGACAAGTATATTCAGGTTGTGGTCACTCGACGGTGTGTTACAGTACACTCTCTCTCTCTCTCTCTCTCTCTCTCTCTCTCTCTCTCTCTCTCTCTCTCTCTCTCAAAGGTAATGCTGTCATTGACTTTTGGGTAGCAGCTGAAGATTAGCTCCCGTTCTTCTCTTATTTCATTTCGTATAAAGATTACCAACCCTGAACCTAACCTAACCTAACCTAACCAATCCTGAACCTAACCTAACTAAACCTAACCTAACCTAACCTAACCAACCCTGAACCTAACCTAACCTAACCTAACCTAACCTAACCTAACCTAACCTAACCTAACCTGGGGTGGAGATTCTTAAGGCGATCCTCCGAGTGTTTTTGTCCTGTAAGGCTTAGAGACCTAATTATTCTGCTTGTTATTGACCACTGTTGCTTCCGTGTGTGTGTGTGTGTTTATATATTGATGTGTGTGTGTGCGTATAGTGATTTTGATATGTTTGTGTGTGGGTGTGTGTATGTATGTGTGTAGGGCAGTGGACCAGCTCGGCTCGTGACTTGAGTCCGTTACCTACACACTCCTCCCCTCCCACCCTACCTGGCCTGCTGCTCGACCACTCCTCTCTCTCTCTCTCTCTCTCTCTCTCTCTCTCTCTCTCATCCTGTAGTTTGGAGGGAGAGGGGATATGAAAAGGGAGGAATGAGAAGGAAGTGGAGGAGGGGGGTGAGAAGGAAGTGGAGGAGGGAGGTGTGGAGGAGGGAGGTGAGAAGGACGTGGAGGAGGGAGGTGAGAAGGGAGTGGGTGGACGGCACTCCCAGCATAAATGTGGGAAAGAGGGAATGAACAGGGGGGGGGGGGGGTGTCAGGGAAGTGGGAGAGGGGGAGAGGGAAGGGGGTGAGATCCGCTTCGGCTTGCTGGTCACGACGAGGTTAATCCAAGTGCACTGGCGGTGACGTCATGAATTGGCTGCGACGTCATGAATAGCGGTGACGTCATGAATTGGCTGTGACGTCATGAATAGCGGTGACGTCATGAATAGCGGTGACGTCATACTTAACAGGACGAATGAGGACTCATTAATTGGCGTTGACGAATACCCTAACTAGTCCTGTGACGTCGTAACACACACATACATACATCACCACCCAAGACTCCCTCACAGTGCCGTACTTCCTGTTATAATTGACACACACACACACACACACACACACATCCTGTTATACTCGACACTGTGGCTCACTCACCAGCGGTCCAGGCTGCTGAGTCACAGAGATTCTTACGTTAAAAAATTATCTCGTAACTGTTGATATTAGAATGTTGTTTCGTATGCTACTGTGTCTCTTAACTGGTGCTAAGGCAACCTAACCTAACCCTTAACTGGTGCTAAGACAACCTAACCTAACCCAACCTTTAACTGGTGCTAAGGCAACCTAACCTAACCCTTAACTGGTGCTAAGACAACCTAACCTAACCCAACCTTTAACTGGTGCTAAGGCAACCTAACCTAACCCTTAACTGGTGCTAAGACAACCTAACCTAACCTAACCCTTAACTGGTGCTAAGACAACCTAACCTAACCCAACCCTTAACTGGTGCTAAGACAACCTAACCTAACCCAACCCTTAACTGGTGCTAAGACAACCTAACCTAACCCAACCCTTAACTGGTGCTAAGACAACCTAACCTAACCTAACCCTTAACTGGTGCTAAGACAACCTAACCTAACCTAACCCTTAACTGGTGCTAAGACAACCTAACCTAACCTAACCCTTAACTGGTGCTAAGACAACCTAACCTAACCCAACCCTTAACTGGTGCTAAGACAACCTAACCTAACCTAACCCTTAACTGGTGCTAAGACAACCTAACCTAACCTAACCCTTAACTGGTGCTAAGACAACCTAACCTAACCCAACCCTTAACTGGTGCTAAGACAACCTAACCTAACCCAACCCTTAACTGGTGCTAAGACAATGTGATGCAGTTAAAGTCAAATCTTGGTGAAATTTCGGTGCCCTTATGAACCTTATTGTGTTTTTATCTCAAGTCAGGCAGTTAGAAGTTTGTTTATGTCTCAAGTTACGAGAACAAATTTAACTTACGGGAGCTTTGAGAACGTGAGAGCAGGAGTGTGTGCAGGAGGAATTACCTCGCCACGCGGAAGGACACACGGACATGTATTTTGACCATGGACACGGAAACCACACGTGTCCGTCAGTGTCACATACCTCTATAATAGATGGCCGTGTCCGGATTCCTTAATAAAACCGTAAGATAAAATTTCCTCCTTGTGGTCGAGTCTCTGTGATGTTTTGACGCCATCTTTGAATCGGAATTAAGTGAGATTGTTAGGTAAAAAAATAACTTAAGGTATTTTGAGAATCTAACTCAGTTGTGGTCTATTGGTTTAGTCTTTATGTCTTTAGTTAAGGGGAATTTTTTTTACTCGGGATTGTGAGGAATTAAGCTCTGTTTGGTTAGGTTAGGTTAGGTCTGGTTGGGTTAGATTAGGTCTGGTTGGGTTAGGTTAGGTCTGGTTGGGTTAGGTTAGGTCTGGTTTGGTTAGGTTAGGTCTGGTTGGGTTAGGTTAGGTTAGGTCTGGTTAGGTTAGGTTAGGTCTGGTTGGGTTAGATTAGGTGAGGAACGCAAATGTGGCGAGTTGTTGGACAGCTGATTGGTTACCTGAATTAGTTCGTGACTCAAGGAAGGATGCTGATTGGTTGGCGACGCAGTGGGGTAGTATAGGTGGTAACTGAGGACCGTCGAATCGTAGCGGTCTATCACAGGTGTTGTGACTCACCTGGTCTCTGATACACACACACACACACACACACACCGTTTGGCAGAGTGAATCTGTAATGATCCAACCTAACCTAACCTAACCTAAACTAACCTAATCTCAGCAATTCAGAATAAACATAAAAATAGATACATGAATATAATAAAACACACACACACACACACACACACACACACACACACACATGGACCAGCTGACTGTTAGCGTGTGACAACCAATTCTATGAGTCGGCCTAGAGGGGTCTATCACCACACGTGCTTCACTGTAGCGGGGTCCACCGTGGCCGTAGTCATGGCGACCGTGTAAACAAAACATCACAGCTGGTCCTGGCCACCCTAAAATCCAGGTCCCACCACCACCACCACAATACTCCCACCACAATACCCTCACCATCACCACAATACCCTCACCATCACCACCACCACAATACTCCCACCACAATACCCTCACCATCACCACAATACCCCCACCATCACCACCACCACAATACTCCCACCACAATACCCTCACCATCACCACAATACCCCCTCCATCACCACCACCACAATACTCCCACCACAATACCCTCACCATCACCACAATACCCCCACCACCACCACAATACCCCCACCATCACCACAATACCCCCACCATCACCACAATACCCTCACCATCACCACCACCACAATACTCCCACCACAATACCCTCACCATCACCACAATACCCTCACCATCACCACCACCACAATACTCCCACCACAATACCCTCACCATCACCACAATACCCCCACCATCACCACCACCACAATACTCCCACCACAATACCCTCACCATCACCACAATACCCCCTCCATCACCACCACCACAATACTCCCACCACAATACCCTCACCATCACCACAATACCCCCACCACCACCACAATACCCCCACCATCACCACAATACCCCCACCACCACCACAATACCCCCACCACCACCACAATACCCCCCACCATCACCATAACACCCCCACCCCCACACTCACCACAATACTCCCACCACAATACCCTCACCATCACCACAATACCCCCACCATCACCATAACACCCCCACACTCACCATAACACCCCCACCCCCACACTCACCACAATACTCCCACCACAATACCCTCACCATCACCACAATACCCCCACCACCACCACAATACCCCCACCATCACCACAATACCCCTACCACCACCACAATACCCCCACCACCACCACAATACCCCCCACCATCACCATAACACCCCCACCCCCACACTCACCACAATACTCCCACCACAATACCCTCACCATCACCACAATACCCCCACCATCACCATAACACCCCCACCCCCACCATCACCATAACACCCCCACCCCCACACTCACCACAATACCCTCACCATCACCACAATACCCCCCCCACCCCCACACTCACCATAACACCCCCACACTCACCACAATACTCCCACCACAATACCCTCACCATCACCACAATACCCTCACCATCACCATAACACCCCCACACTCACCATAACACCCCCACACTCACCATAACACCCCCACACTCACCATAACACCCCCACACTCACCACAATACCCCCCTCCCCCCATGGACCTTTGTGGCTGTTTTTGGGATTCTTAAAGATTATTTCCCATGTCGTGTTGTGTTTACGTCATAGTGTTGTTGTTGTTGACATACGAGTTTATTATCAGGGCTGTGGTGGGAGAGGTTAGGGTTGTGGTGGTGGTGGTGGTGGGAGAGGTTAGGGTTGTGGTGGTGGTGGTGGTGGGAGAGGTTAGGGTTGTGGTGGTGGTGGTGGGAGAGGTTAGGGTTGTGGTGGTGGGAGAGGTTAGGGTTGTGGTGGTGGGAGAAGTTAGGGTTGTGGTGGTGGGAGAGGTTAGGGTGGTGGTGGTGGTGGTGGTGGGAGAGGTTAGGGTTGTGGTGGTGGGAGAGGTTAGGGTTGTGGTGGTGGGAGAGGTTAGGGTTGTGGTGGTGGTGGGAGAGGTTAGGGTTGTGGTGGTGGGAGAGGTTAGGGTTGTGGTGGTGGGAGAGGTTAGGGTTGTGGTGGTGGGAGAGGTTAGGGTGGTGGTGGTGGTGGTGGGAGAGGTTAGGGTTGTGGTGGTGGTGGTGGTGGGAGAGGTTAGGGTTGTGGTGGTGGGAGAGGTTAGGGTGGTGGTGGTGGTGGTGGGAGAGGTTAGGGTTGTGGTGGTGGTGGTGGGAGAGGTTAGGGTGGTGGTGGTAGGAGAGGTTAGGGTGGTGGTGGTGGGAGAGGTTAGGGTTGTGGTGGTGGTGGTGGTGGGAGAGGTTAGGGTGGTGGTGGTGGGAGAGGTTAGGGTGGTGGTGGTGGGAGAGGTTAGGGTTGTGGTGGTGGTGGTGGGAGAGGTTAGGGTGGTGGTGGTGGGAGAGGTTAGGGTGGTGGTGGTGGTGGGAGAGGTTAGGGTGGTGGTGGTGGTGGTGGGAGAGGTTAGGGTGGTGGTGGTGGTGGTGGGAGAGGTTAGGGTTGTGGTGGTGGTGGTGGTGGGAGAGGTTAGGGTTGTGGTGGTGGTGGTGGGAGAGGTTAGGGTGGTGGTGGTGGGAGAGGTTAGGGTGGTGGTGGTGGTGGTGGTGGGAGAGGTTAGGGTGGTGGTGGTGGGAGAGGTTAGGGTTGTGGTGGTGGTGGTGGGAGAGGTTAGGGTGGTGGTGGTGGTGGGAGAGGTTAGGGTTGTGGTGGTGGTGGTGGGAGAGGTTAGGGTTGTGGTGGTGGTGGGAGAGGTTAGGGTTGTGGTGGTGGTGGGAGAGGTTAGGGTGGTGGTGGTGGTGGTGGGAGAGGTTAGGGTGGTGGTGGTGGTGGTGGGAGAGGTTAGGGTTGTGGTGGTGGTGGTGGTGGGAGAGGTTAGGGTTGTGGTGGTGGTGGGAGAGGTTAGGGTTGTGGTGGTGGTGGTGGTGGGAGAGGTTAGGGTTGTGGTGGTGGTGGTGGTGGGAGAGGTTAGGGTTGTGGTGGTGGTGGTGGGAGAGGTTAGGGTTGTGGTGGTGGTGGTGGTGGGAGAGGTTAGGGTTGTGGTGGTGGTGGTGGGAGAGGTTAGGGTGGTGGTGGTGGTGGTGGGAGAGGTTAGGGTGGTGGTGGTGGTGGTGGGAGAGGTTAGGGTTGTGGTGGTGGTGGTGGGAGAGGTTAGGGTTGTGGTGGTGGTGGTGGTGGGAGAGGTTAGGGTTGTCGATTAATTGATTATTGGTGAAATACGCCGGCGGCCATGTTTGTATAAGTTCACCTGTTTGTATCATAGGTCACGCGCTGTTCCATGACATTTGCTCATAAGGCAAACTTGACCTGGCCTGGCCTGGCCTGACCTGGCCTGGCCTGGCCTGGCCTGACCTAAGCTAACCTAACTTATCCTAACTTAACATAACCTAACCTTTCCATTAATGTCGGCACACGGTCACATGCAGGCGAGCGAATGTTCTGGTGGAGATTTCTTACGCTTGTTATATCATAGTGAAAGGTTACGCCAGACGCAGTTAATCGCTCGTGCTGGCGTTGCTCTTATAGGGAGGGATGGTGATGTCGGAACATAAGTAATATAAATATCTATATATCCTTGAAATATTCATTAGAACATAACATGAAATATATATATATATATATATATATATATATATATATCTCACTTAGAATGTATATAAAGTATTATGTATACATTTCATTTATACCATGTAACAAGTAGCTATAATTTATACATCACTTATGTATAAAAAGTTGATGTTATTTACGTACCACGACACTGTATTGCGCAACACGTTAACATATTGTCCTCAAAGGTCACATAACATTGGTAATACAAGGTCACCAACAACACCCTGACAAGTTCATAAGGTCGTGTATTTAAGGGTCTCAACATGCATCCCCGGACTCTATAACATGCAAAGAGCAGCTTAACCTCCCACGACCAATCACGTGTCTCGGTATGTATGACGTAGCTTCCCTTGATAGCCAATAAACAGGAAGGCATTTGGGTTTGGTGATGTCATGGAATCAATAGAGTCGAGTAGTACAGCGGGTCCAAGGGGAGTGTTGACAGGGGTGTGTTGTACCCTTTGAGGACGATGGTTGACCCCTTTGAGGACGATGGTTGACCCCTTTGAGGACGATGGTTGACCCCTTTGAGGACGATGGTTGACACCTTTGAGGACGATGGTTGACCCCTTTGAGGACGATGGTTGACCCCTTTGAGGACGATGGTTGACCCCTTTGAGGACGATGGCTGACACCTTTGAGGACGATGGTTGACCCCTTTGAGGACGATGGTTGACCCCTTTGAGGACGATGGTTGACCCCTTTGAGGACGATGGTTGACCCCTTTGAGGACGATGGTTGACACCTTTGAGGACGATGGTTGACACCTTTGAGGACGATGGTTGACCCCTTTGAGGACGATGGTTGATACCTTTGAGGACGATGGTTGACACCTTTGTGGACGATGGTTGACCCCTTTGAGGACGATGGTTGACCCCTTTGACGACGATGGTTGATACCTTTGAGGACGATGGTTGACCCCTTTGAGGACGATGGTTGACCCCTTTGAGGACGATGGTTGACCCCTTTGACGACGATGGTTGATACCTTTGAGGACGATGGTTGACCCCTTTGAGGACGATGGTTGACCCCTTTGAGGACGATGGTTGACCCCTTTGAGGACGATGGTTGACCCCTTTGACGACGATGGTTGACCCCTTTGAGGACGATGGTTGACACCTTTGAGGACGATGGTTGACCCCTTTGAGGACGATGGTTGACCCCTTTGAGGACGATGGTTGACCCCTTTGACGACGATGGTTGACCCCTTTGAGGACGATGGTTGACACCTTTTAGGACGATGGTTGACACCTTTGAGGACGATGGTTGACCCCTTTGAGGACGATGGTTGACACCTTTGAGGACGATGGTTGACACCTTTGAGGACGATGGTTGATACCTTTGAGGACGATGGTTGACACCTTTGAGGACGATGGTTGACCCCTTTGAGGACGATGGTTGACACCTTTGAGGACGATGGTTGACACCTTTGAGGACGATGGTTGACCCCTTTGAGGAAGTCTTGGTCGAGGTTACTTGCAATCTACCGTAACTTTATGCAACACCATGCAACCGGAAACACAGTAGAACACCTTGTACGTGTTCTTAAAGCTTGTGCGAGTTTTCAAAGTTTGTACGTGTTCTTTACGCTTGTACGTGTTTTTAAAGCTTGTACGTGTTCTTTAAGCTTGTACGTGTTTTTAAAGCTTGTACGTGTTCTTAAAGCTTGTACGTGTTCTTAGAGCTGCTACGTGTTCTTATAGCTTCTACGTGTTCTTAAAGCTTGTGCGTGTTTCTAAAGCTTGTACAGTACTTGTTCTCCAAGCTTGTACGTGTTTTTAAGCTTGTTTTTTTATGTGTGTCTATTTATCTATCTATCTATCGGTCTGTTGTCTATCTATCTATGTTTTTCCTCTCTCTCTCTCTCTCTCTCTCTCTCTCTCTCTCTCTCTCTCCCCTGTATTAATGAACACTATGGTGGCATTAAGCAAGTTTCTCAACACCCCTTAACGTTTTAACAGAATAAATGACGACCTTCCCAGCTGGTAGACAAGATCTATATTGGCTCTCCTTGTCATAACACCTATTTGACCTTTGACCTCTCTTCACCTAGATTGATCTCTGGACCTCCCAAAATTTGTCTTTTTTGGACATATACAGGATTTTTTTTTGGGGGGGGGAGGGAGGGAGGGAGGGGGGTATTATTGATCTTTAACACACACACACAGTAGTGCCCTTTATGTTTGACCTTTTGACCTCATGTAATTATATAGTAGTGTCTGTTTACTGTGTATCCATATGTGTTTGTCTGTCTGTCTGTCTGTTTCTCTCCCACCCTTTGCCCTGCATACTATTCCCCTTCTCTCTCCCTCCCTCCCTCTTCCCCCCCCCCCTCCCTCGTACCCTCCCTTCTTCCTGGTAATTATGTCAACCGTAATTATGCTTCCTGTACCGCACGATCGTTATAAGACTCATTATCATAACATTATAGGTTGATAGAATTACTGTATAGCAAAATGGAGGGTTGTGATTGGCTAGGAAACGGAATGGAGGGCTGTGATTGGCTAGGAAACGGAAAGGAGTGCTGTGATAGGCTAGGTATGAGATTGAAGGGTTCTGATTGGCTGGGAAATTGATTAAAGGGTTCTGATTGGCTGGATAACGAAATTAACTCCTCATCTTTCCCTTTCCAGGTGAGTCGTGGTTGAGAGTCAGCTGTGTTGATGATGAAGTTACTTAACACTTAGGGGACAGCTGCAGTGCTCAGGTAAGCGATAATTTAACACTTAAGGGACAGCTGTGTTGTGCAAGTAAGCGATGATGTTGATGTTACTGCCGATGTTGTTATGAGAGAGAGAGAGAGAGAGAGAGAGAGAGAGAGAGAGAGAGAGTAAAACGCCTCAACATAAATAAAAAGTACTCAAAAGCTAACACAGACCCATTACAGCTAAAAGGCCACATCACCGCAGCTAAGAGTCACATCACCACAGCTAAGAACTACACCGCCAGAGGCTAAGAACCACACCGCCACAGCTAAGAGCCACACCACTACAGCTACGAGCCACATCCCCAAAAATTAGAGCCACATCCCACAAAATTAGAGCCACACCGAGCGAGCTAAGAGCCACATCCCTTCAAAATTAAAGCCAGGCCGCCACCACAGCTAAGAAAGTCGTAAGAGTTGCGACACAAAGCAGGAGGAAGGGAGACATTGAGGACGTCTGCCGCCAGCCCTCCGGAAGGTGACGCCACACACACACACACACACACACACACACACACACACACACACACACACACACACACACACACACACATGCCCTCCACACACACACACACACACACACACACACACACACACACACACACATGCCCTCCACACACACACACACACACACACACACACACACACACACACACACACACACATACATGCCCTCCACACACACACACACTTAAGCCTGTATTTGTATTTTATAAGTAAACCTCAGTTGCTAATTTAGACCTAAACCATTATGTTTACTTTATACTTATATAAGTGTAGTCGTACTTTATACTAAAACATGTACAGTGCATGTATTGATATTTCTCAGCTAGGTTACCAGTTACACCACTCACCAGTTACACCACTCACCAGTTCACACCACTTACCAGTTACTGTGTAGTGTGATCAGTCACCTTAACGGGGTAAATATCCGCGAATAATTTTCCCTTCCAGCGCCCACACTAACAGCCGGAGTGTGGGAGGGAGGCGTCATGCTGCTCTGTCAATGGTCAACTTATGGCGGGAAAATAGGACTGAGAGGAGGTACTTTTGGCGGGAAAACGGGAGTGATAATACTTTTGGCGGGAAACGGTGGAGTGTTGCAAATACTGTACGTAAATTAATGTTTTTTGGGGGGCGGGAAACAGTTTTGGGTCGTTAGTAAAAGAGTGGCACTTGTTTTTACGGGGAACTGTGTAGTTAGGGCTGGAAAGAGAGTTGTTTTGGCGAGAATCAGTGTTGTTTGGGTGGAAGGAGTGTTGTGTTGGCGAAAATTGGTGTTGTTTTGGCGGGAATGAATGTCGCTCGGCTGGAAAAGGGTATAGTTTGGGCGGGAAAGGGTGTTATTTTTGGGTGGTGGGTGGAGGCAAAACTAGGCGGGAAAGGTTATTCATTAAACGGAAAAGAGAGAGAAAGAGAGTGAGAGAGAGTACGTTTGGCCGATTGGAAACTAGGGACTCGCATCTCTTCTCTTTCTTTCTTTCTTTCTTTCTTCTCTTTATATTCTCCTCTTCTTCCTATTCTCCTCTTTTCTTCTTTCTTTGTTTTTTCTTTTCTGTCTCTCTCTCTCTCTCTCTCTCTCTCTCTCTCTCTCTCTCTCTCTCTCTCTCACTCCTTGACTCATGAGTCATCAGCCCTGTGTCACTACCTGTTTATTGTCAGTGTACAGGTGAATGAAACAGACTGGTCACTGTGTCGTCCTTTCAGCTCTCTGTCTCTCTGTCACTCCCTATGGACGTTCCCGGACAGCCATGCAGGTGTGTCATGTAATTATGTAATTGGCACACCTGTTTCCGCTCACTGTTTACAAACACCAGCCGGATATGTGGACTGTGATTTTTTCTATCCTGGATGGTGTAATCCCTAGACCTAACCTAACATAACTTAGCCTAACCTAACCTAACCTGCAGATAGCATTAGGACGTAAAATGATTAACCATCCGCCTCAATAAGCTGGGGTGTGGGGGCTAATCTTCAGATCTTATCTTTTTTTTTTACATAAAAACACATTCATATGCAAATGAGTTCAAGTAAATTAGGGTTAATGTTGATATAATGTGGAGAAAATTTTGGTTTTTGTATATGACGGACTTGGTGGTGAGGAGGAAGGGGAGTGGAGAGGGATATGGGGTAGGAGGGAAGGGGAACAGGGGGAGTGGAGAGGGATATGGGGTAGGAGGGAAGGGGAACAGGGGGAGTGGAGAGGGATTTGGGGTAGGAGGGAAGGGGAACAGGGGGAGTGGAGAGGGATTTGGGGTAGGAGGGAAGGGGAACAGGGGGAGTGGAGAGGGATTTGGGGTAGGAGGGAAGGGGAACAGGGGGAGTGGAGAGGGATTTGGGGTAGGAGGGAAGGGGAACAGGGGGAGTGGAGAGGGAGTTGGGGTAGGAGGGAAGGGGAACAGGGGGAGTGGAGAGGGAGTTGGGGTAGGAGGGAAGGGGAACAGGGGGAGTGGAGAGGGAGTTGGGGTAGGAGGGAAGGGGAACAGGGGGAGTGGAGAGGGAGTTGGGGTAGGAGGGAACATAAGAACATAAGAATGGAGGAAACTGCAGCGGGCCTATTGGCCCATACTGGGCAGTCCCGTTTACACCCAACCCCTATTGCTCATATAAGCATCTAACCTGTTCGAGTTAATGATGATATTTGGTAACTTGTTCCATTCATCCACTACTCTGTTTCCAAACCAGTGTTTACCTATTTCCCGCCTAAATCTAAATTTGTCTAATTTAAAGCCATTGTTACGAGTTCGCTCTTGGTTGGATAGTTTGAGTACCTTTGTAATGTCCCCTTTGTTTAGCCCTGACTTCCACTTATACACCTCTATCAGGTCGCCCCTCGCTCTACGTCTCTCAAGGGAGTGCAAATTAAGATGCTTTAACCTGGAACTCAGCCCTTGAGTGGTGATAATGGTGTGGATGGTGAAGAACGGGAGTGTGTCGGGATGATGATGATGATGATGGTGGAGGAGGTGGTAATGGTTTCAGTGGAGGAGATGGTGGAGGAGCAGGAGGTGGTAGTGGTGGTGAGGGAGAGGTTGTGGTGGTGGTGATGGAGGAGGAGGAGGTGGTGGTGATGGTGGTAATGGTTTCAGTGGAGGAGATGGTGGAGGAGCAGGAGGTGGTAGTGGTGGTGAGGGAGAGGTTGTGGTGGTGGTGATGGAGGAGGAGGAGGTGGTGATGGCGGCAGCATAGTGATGTTATTTGGGTCAGCTGAGGGGAGGGTCCGTGGCTCGGGGGGGGGGGGGGTCGGAAGGAAGGAAGGGAGAGAGATGGATAGATGGTAATAAGGGAGGAAGGAATGAAGGAACGGAAATAAAACGAAGGAAACAAGGAAGGAGAGATAATGAAAGGGGAGAAAGAAAGAACATTCCCGCCATCTTGGATATAAAAGCAACTCCAGGTAACAATTAGAAACATAAGTGGTGTCTATTTTGTACCGCTGACTTCCGCGTTACTTGCTGCTGTTACTGCCTTATTGGTGTTGCTGTTACTGTCATATTCTTGCTGTTGTTACTGTTCCTTATTATTTTTTGTGTCACTTTCCTTTAATACTGTTACTCTCTCTCTCTCTCTCTCTCTCTCTCTCTCTCTCTCTCTCTCTCTCTCTCTCTCTCTCTCTCTCTCTCTCTCTCTCTCTCTCTCTGAAGTTGTTTTTTATTGTGACGTCATCGATGTGAACAAAAACAAAGCCATTGGGGGAATCTAAGCCAATCATATTTTAGTATTTTCATGACGTCATCAATGTAAATAAAACCATCGGGTGTGTTTAGCCAATCACAGAGCAGAAACTTCATAACTGTACAAATAACTGCCTCATGATACTTTAACGAACGTATACAAGAACGAACTTCACAACGACACTTAAGTTCGCATTCTAAAAATATCGTAAGTTAAAAAAAAAATTCACGTATATAAGAGAACGTATCTAACCGACTCCAAGATGATTCTCGAAGGCTCGTTCTATAATTTGTCGCCCTTGTTGGTATTTGTCTTATTTCAGCTATGATAAACGTGATGACTTACATGGTGTCGAAAGTGCTCTGAGACTCTACCCTAGCGTAACTATAGACGTTTTCTCTTATGCCTTAGTTATGGAGAAGGGGGGGGATGTGTGTGTGTGTGTGTGGAGATTTCTTGAAGGTGTAAGTAGTGATCCAACGTGTGGCTGTGTGTGTGTGTGTGTGTGTGTGTGTGTGTATGTGTGTGTGTGTGTGTGGCAATCAAAAAATCTTACTCTAGGAGAGGTGTTATTACCAACCACCGATTAAGGCTGACAATTGCTTGCTGTCGTAGATCACCTGCTGAGAGTAACAGTTAGTGCTCCTCCTTCTGCTGTCTTTCCTGATGGTCTGTGCAGCTGTCAGTCTTGTCTGCTGTGGCTGTGGTAGCTACAGACGCTGCTTGTGGTGGAGGTTCTTGTGGTACAGAACTGTTGGGTCGTGAAAGTGATGGCGAATCTGGCCCTGTGTGTGTGTGTGTGTGTGTGTGTGTGTGTGTGTGTGTGTGTGTGTGTGTGTGTGTGTGTGTGTGTGTGTGTGTGTGCGCGCGTTAAATATATGTACTGGTAAATTAATAAACTTATTGGTACATATAGATATATAGACATATGTAGGTAGATACACACACACACACACACACACACACACACACACACACACACACACACGGGTGCTGGAGTAAGGGTAACAGCCTCGTGACAACTCCCCCATGAATGAGGAGAATGGGTGGGGAGGTGCGTGGGCGTGGTGGGCGTTACAAACGTAACTGTAGCTGTGGGTGTGGGCGGGCGTCTTGGTTCGCTAGAGTACCTCCTCTTCCTCTCCCCCACCACCCACACACTCATCCCGCCCCCATTCTGTACTGTAGCGACTTATCTCACTATTCTTCCACTCACTACTACTATCATCATCATTTTCACCACAACAACCACCACTCGCCACCACAACCACCCCACTAACATCACAACAACCACCACTCACCACCATCACCAATATCACCATAACCACCCCACTACCATGACAATAACTACCTATCCCAACAACCACCAATTACCACTACCTCTTCTCATCACCACTACCACTTCTCATCACCACTACCACTTCTCATCACCACTTCCACTACCCATCACCACTACCCATCACCACTACCCATCACCACTACTACCCACACTACCACGACATAGTTACGTTCTGTTTGCCTGTAAGGGAATGACAGAGCATCCTCACCTTTCACCTGCTGTTGGTTATCTGGTGAAGAGAGAGAGAGATCAGCTGTTCAGTGTTTACATGTGTCAGCTGATCTTTATTTACGTTTGCCAGCTGATTTTTTTATGTCAGCTTGTGTTGGTGTTTATTATCGCTCTCTCTCTCTCATTATTTTTCTTTCGTTCTTTCATTCTCTCTATCATTCTTTTTCTTTCATTATCTCATTTTTTTTATTTCATATTCTCTTTCATTATTTTTCATTCATTCAGTCTCTCTCTCTCTCTCTCTCTCTCTCTCTCTCTCTCTCTCTCTCTCTCTCTCTCTCTCTCTCTCTCTCTCTCTAACAGTTACACTCACATATTTTAACCCCTTTAAAGAGGTGACTAGTTGGTCGATATGCATGGGCGGTCATGTATGCTGGGTGGGGGGAGGGGGCGTGTGTGTATGTGGGCGTGATGGTGTGAATATGTGTGTAGGTGGAATGTGTGTTTTGTAGGGCAGGTGCAGTGGGTATGGGGGGGGGGGGGGTGTCTGTCTGTCTGTAATTGGTGAACACATGACGTAGTTAAGATGATGGCAACCTGTCACACTCCCTTGACCAACGCTCCTAAAGGTCACGTTAGGTCATTCGTGCCAACTGTGTGACCCCTAAAAAGGTCACCAATGCCATTCATGGTCAAACTAGTGAAATAGATGAACTTTTTTTACATAGTGACTCAACTCAGGTATAGCGTTAGAGGGTGTTTAATCTTCAGGTGAAATAAGCTGAGGTAGGGAGGAGAGAGTTTAATCTTCAGGTGAAATAAGCTGAGGTAGGGAGGGAGGCTAATCTTCAGGTGAAATAAGCTGAGGTAGGGAGGAGAGAGTTTAATCTTCAGGTGAAATAAGCTGAGGCAGGGAGGGAGGCTAATCTTCAGGTGAAATAAGCTGAGGTAGGGAGGGAGGCTAATCTTCAGGTGAAATAAGCTGAGGTAGGGAGGGAGGCTAATCTTCAGGTGAAATAAGCTGAGGTAGGGAGGGAGGCTAATCTTCAGGTGATAATGTGGGTTAATTCGGCTTTGTTTACATTTACATCACGTGGAGAATGGCCTCACGTATACACCTTCAGCTGATCGTCTCAATGCTATCACCCGGCTAAGACTTCGGTGCCGTCTACACACTCACCAGATTGGTGTTCGGATTGAGAGCAGAAAATTGTGATTGATATAAAGAGACGAGAGGGATTGATTGAGAGACAGGCAGACAGACACACACACACACTCAGACAGACAGATCGAGCGTTAAAATACCCATCCATTGATAGATTAGTTATAGTAGACAGAAATGGTGATAAAAGATAAACAGAAGGGTAAAGGGGAGATAGAGACAGACAGATGACAGGTAGGAGTGGCCGTGACACAGATGAGACCCGTGACAGCCCATTGCTAGAGGCCCCGCCACGACACTACCAAGGTTAACTACATCTGAGCCCTTCACACCTCTCTCTCTCACCTGGACTTTTCCAACCTAGTGTGTGTGTGTGTGTGTGTGTGCGTGTGTGTGTGTGTGTGTGTGTGTGTGTGTGTGTGTGAGGTGATCATTGGACTTGACTTTTCGGACGTTTGGTTATTATTATTATTATTAATATTAATGTATTATTACTATTATTATCATTTTATTATTATTATTATTATTATTACAGTATTATTATCTTTATCATCTCATAGTAGACTGTACAGTAACTGGTAGGGCATGACTGGGCAGTTGATAAACTGGTGTGTGGACGGTCAGGTGGTCACTGATGCTGCCAAGGTCTGTGTACATAGATCTTGGCAGCATCACAACAAGGGTTAACGGTTCGTGCCTGGCAGTAACAATTCTGTGTGACACTCACCGAGTAACACGTAGTGACACCTTGTAATGCGTTGTAACACGTTTTGACACCTTGTAACACCTCGTAACACATAGCAACACCATGTAACACATGACAACACCTTGTAACACGTGATAGAACATGAACACTGTCATCGCTTCCGTCGGTGCAGCGAAGAATGACGACAATGATTCCGGGACTTAGAAACCTTCCATATCAAGATAGGTTAAAGAAACTAAACTTGCATCCCCTAGAAAGACGAAGAGTGCGGGGAGATATGATAGAAGTATTTAAGTGGGTGAAAGGAATCAATAAAGGGGATATAGATAAAGTTCTTATAATATCCGAGCAGGATAGGACTCGTAGCAACGGATTCAAGTTGGATAAGTTTAGGTTTAGGAGGGAGATAGGAAGGAACTGGTTCACAAATAGGGTGGTGGACGAGTGGAACAAGCTTAGCAACTATGTAGTAAGTGCTGGAACTCTGGAAAGTTTCAAAAGGAGGCTAGATAGATTCATGGATGATAGAGAGTGGTAGTAACTCTCGACAGGAGCTGCCATGCACAGGCCAACCGGCCTATTGCAGACTCCTTAGTTTCTTGTGTTCTTATATACCCTGCCATGGTTGTATCCCGTATAACGAGGTTTATTATTTACTCTTATTTATTCATTATTCTTTATGATTATTTTTTTTACATAATTATTTATATTTATTGCTTTTTCTTTACTGGTTAGGACTGATTCAGGTTACCTCTCGGCTTACGCCATTGGACGCCCAAAGAGCCAATCACAAACGTCGGCTAGGTGAGGGAAGCTTACCTCTGTGTTATGATTGGTCACACACACACACACACACGCGCGCGCGCGCAGCGCAAACTACTGTAACTCTTAATTTCTCTCTCTATCTCTCTCTCTCACACACACATACTGTACTCTTGTTACAGGGTGGCAGGTCGTCACTACAGTCTCTCTCTCTCTCACACACACATACTGTACTCTTGTTACAGGGTGGCAGGTCGTCACTACAGTCTCTCTCTCTCTCTCTCTCTCTCTCTCACACACACATACTGTACTCTTGTTACAGGGTGGCAGGTCGTCACTACAGTCTCTCTCTCTCTCACACACATACTGTACTCTTGTTACAGGGTGGCAGGTCATCACTACAGTCTCTCTCTCTCTCACACACATACTGTACTCTTGTTACAGGGTGGCAGGTCATCACTACAGTCTCTCTCTCTCTCACACACATACTGTACTCTTGTTACAGGGTGGCAGGTCGTCACTACAGTCTCTCTCTCTCTCTCTCTCTCTCTCACACACACACATACTGTACTCTTGTTACAGGGTGGCAGGTCATCACTACAGTCTCTCTCTCTCTCTCTCACACACACATACTGTACTCTTGTTACAGGGTGGCAGGTCATCACTACAGTCTCTCTCTCTCTCACACACACATACTGTACTCTTGTTACAGAGTGGCAGGTCGTCACTACAGTCTCTCTCTCTCTCTCTCTCTCTCTCTCACACACACATACTGTACTCTTGTTACAGGGTGGCAGGTCATCACTACAGTCTCTCTCTCTCTCTCACACACATACTGTACTCTTGTTACAGGGTGGCAGGTCATCACTACAGTCTCTCTCTCTCACACACATACTGTACGCTTGTTACAGGGTGGCAGGTCATCACTACAGTCTCTCTCTCTCTCACACACATACTGTACTCTTGTTACAGGGTGGCAGGTCATCACTACAGTCTCTCTCTCTCACACACATACTGTACTCTTGTTACAGGGTGGCAGGTCATCACTACAGTCTCTCTCTCACACACACATACTGTACTCTTGTTACAGGGTGGCAGGTCATCACTACAGTCTCTCTCTCTCACACACATACTGTACTCTTGTTACAGGGTGGCAGGTCATCACTACAGTCTCTCTCTCTCTCACACACATACTGTACTCTTGTTACAGGGTGGCAGGTCATCACTACAGTCTCTCTCTCTCTCACACACATACTGTACGCTTGTTACAGGGTGGCAGGTCGTCACTACAGTCTCTCTCTCTCTCACACACATACTGTACTCTTGTTACAGGGTGGCAGGTCATCACTACAGTCTCTCTCTCTCTCACACACATACTGTACGCTTGTTACAGGGTGGCAGGTCGTCACTACAGTCTCTCTCTCTCTCACACACATACTGTACTCTTGTTACAGGGTGGCAGGTCATCACTACAGTCTCTCTCTCACACACACACATACTGTACTCTTGTTACAGGGTGGCAGGTCATCACTACAGTCTCTCTCTCTCTCACACACATACTGTACTCTTGTTACAGGGTGGCAGGTCATCACTACAGTCTCTCTCTCTCTCACACACATACTGTACGCTTGTTACAGGGTGGCAGGTCGTCACTACAGTCTCTCTCTCTCTCACACACATACTGTACTCTTGTTACAGGGTGGCAGGTCATCACTACAGTCTCTCTCTCTCTCACACACATACTGTACTCTTGTTACAGGGTGGCAGGTCATCACTACAGTCTCTCTCTCTCTCACACACATACTGTACGCTTGTTACAGGGTGGCAGGTCATCACTACAGTCTCTCTCTCTCTCACACACATACTGTACTCTTGTTACAGGGTGGCAGGTCGTCACTACAGTCTCTCTCTCTCTCACACACATACTGTACTCTTGTTACAGGGTGGCAGGTCATCACTACAGTCTCTCTCTCACACACACACATACTGTACGCTTGTTACAGGGTGGCAGGTCGTCACTACAGTCTCTCTCTCCACCTACCTTACCTGGACATTCCTTCACAGGTGACCTTGAACCCTTCCCAGTAACCAGCCGCTTTTTGTACTTTCTCTTTTTACTGTCCACCTCTCTTTGTCTGTCTGTGTCTATGTATGTATGTATCAGTCTTTTTCTATTTATCTCTGTCTATCCGTCTGTGTTTATTTGTGTAATCTATCTATTAGTCTCTCTCTCTCTCTCTCTCTCTCTCTCTCTCTCTCTCTCTCTCTCTCTCTCTCTCTCTCTCTCTCTCTCTCTCTCCTTTGTGTTCACCTCGGCCATTAATGTGTCTTTTCCCACTGTCATCTCTGACCTGAGTCTAGTTGCCTCTCACCTCTCCCAGGGCCGTGAGAGAGAGAGAGAGAGAGAGAGAGAGAGAGAGAGAGAGAGAGAGAGAGAGAGAGAGAATTAATGAATTACACAATGAATACGAATGAGGCAGGAACGTCGACACAGAGAGAGGGAGGAGGTAGATAGATAAAGAAAAATAAAGAGAATATACATAGATAGAGAAAGAGAGAGAGGAAGATAGAGAGAGAGAAAGATAGAAATAAAGAGAAGATACATAGATAAAGAAAGAGAGAGAGGAAGATAGAGAGAGAGAGGAAGACGCTGGTCACCACACTTAACATTCACCGCCATACACGTTCCTCAATTCACTCTCATTCAACAGCTTGCCAGTGACTCGTTTATATAATTCAAGTTTACTACAGTGATTCTTATGTTGTTAGACGACTTTGTGTGACTTAAAACCTAACCTAACCTAACCTAACCTAACCTAACGGGAAGTAGACGAATTGGGATGTTACCGTCTCATAGGCTTGAAGATCCTTAAAGGAGTACAGTACAATGATCGTTCAGCTTTCTGTATTCAAGGTGTGTGTGTGTGTGTGTGTGTGTGTGTGTGTGTGTGTGTGTAATAATAATAATAATAATAATAATTAACGGTTTATTGAAAGAGCTTGGCAGCCAGAAGGCTGAAAATATACAGTTACATATTTGGGGAATGGGTTACGAATTACAAATAATATACAAGTAACATAAGTGACACAAATAAGACATATAATAACTTAGATGGGGAAAAGCTCAAACTACAGTTCATTTCAACATAGTGACAGTGTTACAGTATTACAAGTTGTTGATAATTTTTACAATGGTTGGGACTGGGCTGTTCTTATAGCGATCAGTTCGTGCACGTATGGGCTGGATGCGGTTGTGGTGTCGAACAGCAATTCTCGGACAAGGGATCTCAGGTGGTAGTAGGAGCCGGTGTCGGGGATGGTGTAGAAGCTTCTTACCAAATTTGCAGATGAGGTCGTGGTGATGGTCAGTGAGAGTCGAAAGGGTCAGTGTGTTGAGCGCTTCTTGATATGTGGAGTAGGAGGGGGAGAGAATAATCTTGCATGCCCTCTTTTGTACTTTTTCTAGGTGTTTACGTTGTGTGGCATTTAGGGAGGAAGACCAGGTGGGGGAGGCATAGGTGAGCTTGGGAAGTATGAATGTTGTGTAAACACTGAGGAGCTCGTGTGCAGGAACTCCGAGGGACTTGAGTCGGCGGAGGAGGTGGAGACGGAAACTGGAGGATTTGACAACTTCATTGACGTGTGGTTTCCAATTTAGTTTGTTGTCTATGGTGACGTGTGTGTGTGTGTGTGTGTTTAGTCAGGTTACCACTGGGTGTACACGATGACACTATAACCTCACTATACACTGTACTAGGTCATGTTAGGTCACCACTCTTTGTAACCTCACCCAACACAATGCCAGGTCATGTGAGGTCACCATCATGCTGGGTTGACCTCAGCACGACTCACGTTAACAATAGTCAGCATGTCTGGGGTGTTATGAAGACACATGGCTACAGTGTTTGTTGTCTGTGTTCTGTGAGACATAACAGACAATGGCTGAAATGGTTGATGTGGTTGACGTGATGGTATGGTTGACCTAGAGAGAGAGAGAGAGAGAGAGAGATATCTTATCCTCAGCTATGACCTGTGTGTGTGTGACGTCATTACCAGGTCATCTAAGCTCACTAGACAGCTGACTACATCCTGGGCGGTGTTCGTCCTTACCTCCGCGCCTCCCACGCCCTGCCACGCCCCCGGAGTGACTGTAAGCTCCACCATGCCTCCCACGGCTACACACCTGCAAGCAAATGTGGTTCTATATATGCACACCCACACACCTGTCGTCATACACCCGTAAGCTCATTTCCATTACTGACTTATCCATGACCACGCCCATTACCTACCCACGCCTATATTTACGTCTTTCACCCACGCCCATACACACCTTGTGGTAACTCGTGTCTCCAAACTGCCAACACCACAGTGGTAGAATCACTATTTACCAATGAATGGGTAGTAATGTAACGACGGACGTGATTGGTGGATAGGTTGGCCATTTGGAGAGACGGGTTACCACGGGTTGCACACACACACACACACCACAGTTAGTTACTCACCTGTCAGTAACACCTGTTGATTGTAATTATACATTTTCCCTCCCTGTCTCTCAATTCGTCTGTGTATCTCTACATGTTTATTCAGGGTTATATGTATGTATGTATGTATGTATGTACTGTATGTATGTATGTACTGTATGTATGTACTGTGTATGTATGTATGTACTGTATGTATGTATGTACTGTATGTATGTACTGTTTGTATGTATGTATGTATGTACTGTATGTATGTACTGTATGTATGTATGTACTGTATGTATGTATGTATGTACTGTATGTATGTACTGTTTGTATGTATGTACTGTATGTATGTATGTACTGTATGTATGTACTGTTTGTATGTATGTATGTACTGTATGTATGTATGTACTGTATGTATGTATGTACTGTATGTATGTACTGTTTGTATGTATGTACTGTATGTATGTATGTACTGTATGTATGTACTGTGTATGTATGTATGTACTGTATGTATGTATGTACTGTATGTATGTACTGTTTGTATGTATGTACTGTATGTATGTATGTACTGTATGTATGTACTGTTTGTATGTATGTACTGTATGTATGTATGTACTGTATGTATGTACTGTTTGTATGTATGTACTGTATGTATGTATGTATGTATGTATGTACTGTTTGTATGTATGTACTGTTTGTATGTATGTATGTACTGTTTGTATGTATGTACTGTTTGTATGTATGTACTGTGTATGTATGTATGTACTGTGTGTATGTATGTACTGTGTATGTATGTATGTACTGTTGTATGTATGTACTGTTTGTATGTATGTATGTATGTATGTACTGTTTGTATGTATGTACTGTATGTATGTATGTACTGTTTGTATGTATGTACTGTATGTATGTATGTACTGTTTGTATGTATGTACTGTATGTATGTATGTACTGTTTGTATGTATGTATGTATGTATGTACTGTTTGTATGTATGTACTGTTTGTATGTATGTATGTATGTATGTACTGTTTGTATGTATGTACTGTATGTATGTATGTATGTACTGTTTGTATGTATGTACTGTTTGTATGTATGTATGAACTGTTTGTATGTATGTACTGTATGTATGTATGTACTGTATGTATGTATGTATGTATGTACACTATGCATGCATGTATCTATCTGTGTATATTCATATATATGTTTGTCACTGCTTATCAATCTATCTAGTAAATAGATAGATAGATGAAGGTTGACGTGTATGTAGAGACAGATGAGATGAATAAGCAAACAAACGACTACCAATAATAACTCAGCTCAACTCGCATCATTAGTTCTGATTGGCTAACGGGTGTGAAGGGAGCGCACGAGCATAGATTTACCAACGGATCAGGTATTCAGCAACTGTCATACGCAATACGCCCTGTGTCATGCCTATTAAGGAGAGTGAAACACGACAATAGCGTAACTTAGGTAGACTCACGCGTAGGTTAGGGATTATATTGTGAATTCATACGTGCCATCTCTCTACACCCCTCCCTCCCTCCCTCCCTCCCTCATTAGTACTTTTATCTACTTGTTCCCTCCACTCCCTCCGTTCTTCCCTCACTTTCTCCCACTCCGTCACCTGGTAATCCCTCCTTCCGTCTCTCTACCATATTCATCACATTTCTCTCTCCCTTCCCCTCGTTTCCTCTTCCTCTTTCATCATTATCCTCCCATCCTCCTCTCTCTCTCTTCTAGTATTACCTTTCTTATCACCCTTTCCCTTACCTCCCTTGTTCCCTCCCTCCCTTCTCTCCCTCCCTCCCTCCCTCCCTCCCTCCCGGCGTGACAGGTGAAAGTATGACAGTCACCTCTGAACTATTATAATTCTTTATGATTATTAATTACCTGAGGGGTGTAGGTAGTGGTGGTGGTAGTGGTAGTAGTGGTGGTGGTGGTAGTAGTAGTGGTGGTGGTGGTTGTAGTAGTGGTGGTGGGTTGTAGTGGTGGTGGTGGTGGTTGTAGTAGTGGTGGTGGTGGTTGTGGTAGTGGTGGTGGTTGTGGTAGCGGTGGTGGTGGTTGTAGTAGTGGTGGTGGTGGTGGTTGGTAGTAGTGGTTGTAATAGTAGTGGTTGTAATAGTGGTGGCTGTTGTTGTGATGGTTTTTGGGGTGATTGTGGTTGATGTTTCTCGTGATTTTGGTTGTGATTGTGGTTGTTGTGGTATAAGGTATTTGTTATTCAAAACTATTAACTATTTTTTGTTGGTTGTAAATTGTGAATCATTATTGTAATTATTATTATTGTCCTTGTTATTAATTGTTGTTGGTGTTGGTTATTGTTATTATTATTGTTATTATTATTATTATTATTATTATTATTATTATTATTATTATTATTATTATTATTATTGTTATTATTGTTATTATTATTATTATTGTTTTATTATTATTATTATTATTATTATCTCTCAGCCAACCATCAGCTCTCCCTTGACCTTTGACCCCTAATTGGCCTCGAAAAGCTTGATGTTTATTATGGATAGTTATTAGTAGATCATTTGAGGTCAGGGTGTGGGGGTGAGGGAGGGGGATGGGTGGAGAGGAAAGGAAGAGTAAGTGGGGGGAGGAGATGAGGACGATGATAAAGAAAGGAAGTGAGAACAGAGATAAGAAAGAGAAAGCAAGAAGAGGAGGGGGCAGAAAAAAATGAGGGAGGTGAAAGAATTAGGTTGTTTGTTTGTTGCTCAAATACATACATAATCTCTATCTGTCTATACACACACACACACACACACACACACACACACACACACAGTAACGTAACCAGGGAATAGGTCAACAGGAACTTAGTATTGGGAGGCATAATAATAATACCACATGGGTGACTGAAGCCTTATACAGCCTAGTAGAAAGTGTGTTTGATATGCTTGGTTAATGTTTGTATTATGCTTTCAAACATATGGATGTGGTAATTCACTTATTACTATTCTTATTATTAGTTATTTTTATATACTTTCTAATATTACTACTATTATTAAGATTATTATTATTACTACTACTACTACTACTACTACTACTACTACTACTACTACTACTACTATTATTATTATTATTTACTACTACTGCATCTCCTCAACATAACTAAAAATTAACAAACTTTGAAAGTGGACCCCCGCAAACTACACATTCTGTAGATCAAATAAGAGAAGTATTACATAGGAAGAGTGGACAGCTACAGGTGCGGTGGTTCGTTATAGTCTGTTATACATATATACTTTCACCTGTTGAGTTAATTATGGGGAAAAAATTACCTTTGATGTTTAACGTATAGATATATCAGTTAACCCTTTGAGTGTGGTGACTTAGTGTTGTTGTTCACCCTTTGAGTGTGGTGAGTTAGTGTGTTGTTCACCCTTTGAGTGTGGTGAGTTAGTGTGTTGTTAACCCTTTGAGTGTGTTGTTAACCCTTTGAGTGTGTTGTTAACCCTTTGAGTGTGATGAGTTAGTGTGTTGTTAACCCTTTGAGTGTGGTGAGTTAGTGTGTTGTTAACCCTTTGAGTGTGATGAGTTAGTGTGTTGTTAACCCTTTGAGTGTGGTGAGTTAGTGTGTTGTTAACCCTTTGAGTGTGATGAGTTAGTGTGTTGTTAACCCTTTGAGTGTGGTGAGTTAGTGTGTTGTTAACCCTTTGAGTGTGGTGAGTTAGTGTGTTGTTAACCCTTTGAGTGTGATGAGTTGGTGTGTTGTTAACCCTTTGAGTGTGGTGAGTTAGTGTGTTGTTAACCCTTTGAGTGTGATGAGTTAGTGTGTTGTTAACCCTTTGAGTGTGGTGAGTTAGTGTGTTGTTAACCCTTTGAGTGTGGTGAGTTAGTGTGTTGTTAACCTTTGAGTGTGGTGAGTTAGTGTGTTGTTAACCCTTTGAGTGTGGTGAGTTAGTGTGTTGTTAACCCTTTGAGTGTGGTGAGTTAGTGTGTTGTTAACCCTTTGAGTGTGTTGTTAACCCTTTGAGTGTGTTGTTAACCCTTTGAGTGTGATGAGTTAGTGTGTTGTTAACCCTTTGAGTGTGTTGTTAACCCTTTGAGTGTGATGAGTTAGTGTGTTGTTAACCCTTTGAGTGTGTTGTTAACCCTTTGAGTGTGTTGTTAACCCTTTGAGTGTGGTGAGTTAGTGTGTTGTTAACCCTTTGAGTGTGGTGAGTTAGTGTGTTGTTAACCCTTTGAGTGTGTTGTTAACCCTTTGAGTGTGTTGTTAACCCTTTGAGTGTGATGAGTTAGTGTGTTGTTAACCCTTTGAGTGTGTTGTTAACCCTTTGAGTGTGTTGTTAACCCTTTGAGTGTGATGAGTTAGTGTGTTGTTAACCCTTTGAGTGTGTTGTTAACCCTTTGAGTGTGATGAGTTAGTGTGTTGTTAACCCTTTGAGTGTGTTGTTAACCCTTTGAGTGTGTTGTTAACCCTTTGAGTGTGTTGTTAACCCTTTGAGTGTGATGAGTTAGTGTGTTGTTAACCCTTTGAGTGTGTTGTTAACCCTTTGAGTGTGTTGTTAACCCTTTGAGTGTGGTGAGTTAGTGTGTTGTTAACCCTTTGAGTGTGGTGAGTTAGTGTGTTGTTAACCCTTTGAGTGTGATGAGTTAGTGTGTTGTTCACCCTTTGAGTGTGGTGAGTTAGTGTGTTGTTAACCCTTTGAGTGTGTTGTTAACCCTTTGAGTGTGTTGTTAACCCTTTGAGTGTGGTGAGTTAGTGTGTTGTTAACCCTTTGAGTGTGATGAGTTAGTGTGTTGTTAACCCTTTGAGTGTGTTGTTAACCCTTTGAGTGTGTTGTTAACCCTTTGAGTGTGTTGTTAATCCTTTGAGTGTGGTGAGTTAGTGTGTTGTTAACCCTTTGAGTGTGTTGTTAACCCTTTGAGTGTGTTGTTAACCCTTTGAGTGTGTTGTTAACCCTTTGAGTGTGGTGAGTTAGTGTGTTGTTAACCCTTTGAGTGTGATGAGTTAGTGTGTTGTTAACCCTTTGAGTGTGTTGTTAACCCTTTGAGTGTGTTGTTAACCCTTTGAGTGTGTTGTTAACCCTTTGAGTGTGGTGAGTTAGTGTGTTGTTAACCCTTTGAGTGTGGTGAGTTAGTGTGTTGTTAACCCTTTGAGTGTGATGAGTTAGTGTGTTGTTAACCCTTTGAGTGTGATGAGTTAGTGTGTTGTTAACCCTTTGAGTGTGGTGAGTTAAGGATGGGAGACTTACACAACACAGAGAAATGAACAAGAATGAGGGTTGTGGGGGGTGGTTGTAAGGGTCATGCTTTGTTAGGTGTGGCTAGAGGGCGCTCGTCAGCCAGGCTCTTGAATGGTTAGGGGGTCTGTCAAGTCAGGTCGGGGGTTGTTGTGTTGGGTCACTGTCAGTTGTTGTTATTGTCTGTTGTTGTTATTATTAGTTATTATTATTATTTATATTTCCTTCTTCGTCTTCTTCTTATTGTTGTTATTATTATGAATATTATTGTTTATTATTAACAGTAATAATGTTGGTGATTTCGATGCTCTTGGTTTTAAGTAGTGATCATTATAAGTTATTAGCCGGACAGGGAAGGACTAGACGGCCGGATATTGTTGCATGATTGTGAAAGAACGGCCGGCCGTTTCAGTGTATGAAAGGACGACCGGTTTTTTTTAGTATATTATAGAACGGCCGGATATTATAGTATAATTTATGACAGGACGGTCGGATATCACCGTAAAAATATAAATGATCGAATGGCCAGATAGTACAATAGACTGCCAGATATTTTGGTTTTTTTGATGCAACGGCCAGATAATATTTAATCATTATAGAAGAGCCGGATAGCGTACAAGACGACCAAACAGCCGGATATACAACAAGAGAGAGTCAATTAGTCCTTTCTACTATATGTATTATAATTTCCATCCAAGGTAAATTTTCTAATGATAAAAATTAGGGGGGTTTATGCAGGAGAAAGTTTGTGGTTAATTCGCCTATCAGGGGGTAGTTAACGAGCCAATTAGAGGTGATGATTGGTCGGGGGGATGGGTTGTGGATAGTCTGGGTACTCTTGATTGTGGTTGTTATTGCGATGGTGGTAAATTGATTGGATTGTGGAGGGTGGGGAGGTAGGGAAGGGGTTGAGGAGGTGGGGTAGTGGAGGGGTGGAGGTCGTGTAGGGGGGATTGTGGAGGGGTGGAGGTCGTGTAGGGGGGATTGTGGAGGGGTGGAGGTCGTGTAGGGGGGATTGTGGAGGGGTGGATAAAGGGTTTGTTGGGGGAGAAGAGGGTGAGGTTAGCCGACTGTATATGATTCAGTTAAGATGTTTTGTAGATTCCATCAAATTTCACACTGAACCTAACTTAACCTAACCTTATCAAGACTCAAAATCTGATTTCACTTTCGAGTTTATTCAGTAACAAACAAACATAAAATCCCTCTGTCAACTTAAAACAACAACAACAACAACAAAAACTAACCCAGGAATCAGGAAGTTGAGAAACCTGACCGAAAGAAAACCGTACGTTATATATCATCAAATTACGACGATATAAAATTGACTTAACTTTCCAAGGGGGGGGGGGGGGGCATGTGTACAGCCTGTCACCCAATCATAGCCGGCCTGGGGGTGAGTCACGTGACCTCGCTTAGCCAATCAGGGAGCGAAAATAGAATGGGTTAATCTTGTTTTTTTGTCTAGTGTTTTTACGTTTTGTTTTGTTTTTTTAGTTAATTAATTTAGTTGTTATTCAAAAGTGATACAGATGAGTTATATAATTATGGTGATAAATAGATTAGGTGGGTTAATTATTGAGTTTGTCGTTCGTACTAATCCTGCATTAATTATCTGTACACTACTATTAACAAATCTTATTATTTAGACAATTATTAACCAAACTACCTACATTGATAAATTATTTGTATAGATAAATAACTCAAAAGTCAAATGAATTATTGAGAAATATTACCCAAAACTAATAATTTGTTAAGGTATATAAAATAGGGAACATATTTTGAGAAGAAAGAATAAATTGGGGATAAAACTGAATATATTAATAGGTTGAATAAAATTATTTCCCGTTATGAATAAAGTTTTATAGACGAGCGTTAAAAAACTTATGATAATTTGGGTGTTTGAAAATTGAGGTTATTATTATTATTATTGTTGTTAAAATTGAAAGTATTGTTTATTTATTTTATTTATAGTCTTAGTTATGGTAAATTCTTCATAAATAATCACATAATATTATACCTTGAAAACTTACGGGAATTAAACGAGTGACGAAGGTGTTGTATAAATCATTATCTACCTGTCACCTGCTATTACCTCTCCTCTCCTTCTCTACCTTTCTTATTCCCTCTTCCCCTCACCATTATTCCTCCCTCCCTTCCTTGTCTGTTGATAGAGAAATCCAGAATAGCCAATGGTTACGTCAGGATGGATGAGAGAGCAAGGCTACCAACCCTATCGAGGAAGGTAAACAAATAAGTAGGTCATCTGGCGGAAGAATTGTGAACTAGGTGTTACACAAGCGGTGAATGGTGTCGACGATCGCGTGTGTGTGTGTGTGTGTGTGTGTGTGTGTGTGCAGCTCGTTCCTGGGGGGGGGGGGGAGACAAAGAGAGATGAGAGAAAGACGGTGAGATAAAAACAGAGATAGAGACAGCGAACGAGAAGGAGACAGAGGGAACAAGATCATAGACTAGAGACAGGTAAACATTAACAAAGAGAGAGAGAGAGAAACAGAGAGAGAGTGAGAGAGAGAGAGAGAGAGAAACAGAGAGAGAGTGAGAGAGAGAGAGAGACAGATAATCGCTTTGTTGTAACTCGTGTCTGGTCTCAGTGAGGTGAATAATGCTGGTTAAGGGTGATGCTTGATGGGTGTGGTGTTGTGTAAGGTTGGGGATGACTCATGAAGATGGTGTTGAGGAAGTTGGAGGTGATGAGGATGGTGATGGTGTTGGATATGGTGAGGATGATAGGGTGGATGTCTGGATAATGGTGATGGTGAATATGTATGATGAAGTTGGTGGATAATGGTGATGACATAGGATGATGATAGTGACGTAGGATGATGATAGTGACGTAGGATGATGGTGGTGGTGACGTAGGATGATAATAGTGACGTAGGATAATAAAAAAATCCTTACTCATATAACCTTTGTTCCCCTTCCGTTACTTGTATCAGCTGACTAAAACACCTTGTTCCTCTCTCTCTCTCTCTCTCTCTCTCTCTCTCTCTCTCTCTCTCTCTCTCTCTCTCTCTCTCTCTCTCTCTCTCTGTGTGTTGAGGCGGTGAGAATTTCATTGTTTGCCAAGGTGAATGTCTGCTTGTTAGTGCTTTGATCGTGTGTGTGTTTAGATTAATTAGTGTGTATATGTTTGTGTCTGTTTTTGAGGTGCGTTACTGTGTGTATCTACGTTTGTGTCTGTTTTGTGGTATGTGTATGTCTGTTTTTGTGGTTATGTGTACGTGTCTGTCTGTGTGTCTGGATTATATTGCGCTAAAATAAATAAAAAATAATAATAATAAATTAAAACATAAGCCATTTCTGTATATTAATAGATTCCCTTTTGAATTTCAGGTATGTTATGTTCCAATATTGTGGCCGCGAACTCCAGCTAGGTAAGTTAAGATCTTCTACAAGGATGTAAACCAAAAATTAACACTGCTTAGAGGAACGATTGGATGATTAGGTCAGGCAATCTATCGTTGTTGATCCCGTAACCTGATTAGGGAAGGGAAGCCATTTTGTAAGGATTTGATTATGTTGGTAAGATGGGAGATTAATGAAATGTAATTATTTATATATATTTTTTTTTAGGATTTTAGTTTTATGAAAGGTAAAATAACAACAACAACAACATTAACAACAGTACTACGATAACAACAACAACAATAACAACAACAAAACAATAACAACAATAAAAACAATTATAATAAGAATAACAAAACAACGGCAGCTTAAACTAAAATAAACATTATCACCATCATTACTATTCCTACATCACCACCACTAAACTACCACCATCACACCACAATCAGCATCATCACCGGCACCACCACCACCACCACCACCACATCACCACCAAGTCCCAGGTATGGTGTTATGGTGACACTCGCCTCATCATCTACGTTAGACTCACCTGCTGATTATGCCCCCCAACCAACCTGTACTTTCACACCTAATGGCTGACTGCTTCTGTCTGTCTTTCATTATGTGTATCTGTCTGTGAAATCTAGCTGTCGGAATACGGTTGTTTGTGTGGGTGGATGTTCTGTAGTTACCTGTCAGTCATGTGTATGTACCGTCTTCTGACTATACCGGTAAACAACTGGGAGAGTGACTGGCTTCCCCACTCCCCAGTTACAACACTCGACCGGTTTCTTACTCAACACCCACTTTGTGATGCTGGTGACTGGCGGACGGACCCACTCTTAGGAACGCCACTATCGGTAGAAGGCGAGCGAGCGAGCATTCGTTATATGGAGGGTCGGTAAGCGTGTCTCCAGGGGTGATGGAGAACGTTAGCTTGGTGTGTGGGGGGGGGGGGGCGTGAGGAGTGTTTGATGAGCTGGGGCGCCCTTGGACCTTGTAGCAGGGGGTGGGGGGGGGGCGGTCAGGGCGTGGGGAGATGGGAGTTTGGTAGGTAGGTGGGTAGAAGGTGGGGAAGGTAGGTGGTTAGGGCGTGTGGAGGTGGGTAGGTAGGGTGTGGGGAGATGGGAGGTAGTCAGGGTGTGGGCAGGAGGAAGGTCATCGGCAGGTAGTGTGTTGCCCAGTAAGGTAAGGTGAGTCATGCCCGCTCGTGGGTGCCGGAGTCTGGTGTTTAATGATCATGAGGAAGATGATGGGGCGCCCCGGGGAGCTCTTGGGGATGGGGAGGATGCGGTGAGGTGTCTGGTGTGGGGGGGGGGGGGTTATGGGGATGTCCAACACAGACTGTCACTTGGACATGTTTCAGGATCTGGTTGGGTGTAGGGAAGGTAGTGGCATTTCATGGAGGGGGGTCACCTGAAGATTAACCCCCCCAGCTTATTTCACCTAAATATTAACAAACCTAACCTAACCTAACCTAACCTAACCCCCAGGTAGCGTTAGGGGTGTGTGATCATGAGGCGAAATAGGGGCATATATCTGTTATACTTAAAGGCATATATCTGTTATACTTAAAGGCATATGTCTGTTATACCTAAAGGCATATATCTGTTATACTTAAAGGCATATATCTGTTATACTTAAAGGCATATATCTGTTATACCTAAAGGCATATATCTGTTATACCTAAAGGCATATATCTGTTATACTTAAAGGCATATATCTGTTATACCTAAAGGCATATATCTGTTATACCTAAAGGCATATATCTGTTATACTTAAAGGCATATATCTGTTATACCTAAAGGCATATATCTGTTATACCTAAAGGCATATATCTGTTATACTTAAAGGCATATATCTGTTATACTTAAAGGCATATATCTGTTATACCTAAAGGCATATATCTGTTATACTTAAAGGCATATATCTGTTATACCTAAAGGCATATATCTGTTATACCTAAAGGCATATATCTGTTATACTTAAAGGCATATATCTGTTATACCTAAAGGCATATATCTGTTATACCTAAAGGCATATATCTGTTATACTTAAAGGCATATATCTGTTATACCTAAAGGCATATATCTGTTATACCTAAAGGCATATATCTGTTATACCTAAAGGAATATATAAAGACATCGTATAGACTAATTATACCTCTGGGATATTCGCCAGATGTATAGCTCCCAGGCGTTGTTGGCCGCTCGTGCTGGCGTTTGCTTGGACGTGACTCACCGCCAGTAAACACAGATGGCTCACTCTCTCACCTTGAGGGACGCTGCATCCAGGGTAAACACTGTGTTTACCCCCTTAGGAAGATGATTTAACCCCTTTAGTAAGATGATTTAACCCTTTTAGTGCGTAGTTTGACCCCTTTAGTAAGATGATTTAACCCTTTGAGTATGATGATTGAACCCAATACGCCCGCTGCAGTTTCCTCCATTCTTATGTTCTTATTGGAGGGAAGGGAGGAAGAGATGGGATGGGAGGAGATATCGGAAGGGGAGGATGATATTAGGGGGCGGAAAATGGGAGGGGGAGGTAGAAATAGGATGGGAGGAAGAAATGGGATGGGGAGAGAGAAAATGGGGGGGTGGAGGAAATGGGATGGGGAAGAGAAATGGAAGAGGAAGTGGAAATGGGAACGTCCTTGTTACATGAAACAGGATAGGGTGGTGAAGAGAGGGGAAAGCTTAAGCCAACAACAGCTGCTCACACACACACACACACACACACACACACACACACACACACACACACACACACACACACACACACACACACACACACACACACACACACACGTTTCTAACAACAATAAAGACAAACATGGAAGGCATTGAATAAGATAAAAATAATGTGAAGAAAAAAAGTTACATCTTGTCTGAAAAATGATATGTTTATGGAGGCTAATATTTACGTGAGGGATGGTGGTGATGGTGGTGGTGATGGTGGTGGTGGTGATGGTGTGTGGTGGTGGTGGTGAATGGTAATGGTGGTGGTAGAGGGAGAGTGTGGGAGGTGGTGTTAGTTCAGATCCGCCTCGATAACAAAGAGAAACTGGGGTGAGGTGGGGGGGGGGTGTTAGGTAAGGTGAGGGGGTGTGTGAGGTGAGGTGAGGGGCTGTGAGGTGAGGTGAGGGGTGTGTGAGGTGAGGTGAGGGGGTGTGTGAGGTGAGGTGAGGGGGTGTGTGAGGTGAGGTGAGGGGGGTGTGAGGTGAGGGGGTGTGTGATGTGAGGGGGTGTGTGAGGTGAGGTGAGGGGTGTGTGAGGTGAGGTGAGGGGTGTGTGAGGTGAGGTGAGGGGTGAGGTGAGGGGTGTGTGAGGTGAGGTGAGGGGTGAGGTGAGGGAGAGTGTGTCAGTTAGGTGGGTAGATATGTGCGAGTCTTATCACCTACCTTGATGCCCTGCAGGTGTGTTCTCTCATAAAGTCTCACACACACACACACACCTGTCTCGAGGCCCCACAGGTGTTCTCTCACCTTCCGGGGCTCAGAAGACCCGACACAAGGATATTGATCATCGTGATTAGTCTTCAAGGGAAGTATCGTGTCGCCGTCTGACTCTGAGGTCATTGATGCTCCTTTGTCTCGTAATTTAAGTGAGCTTTTTAATTTCCTCCTCGTCTATTATTATCTTTTTATTATATTTTTTTTATTTATACTTTTTAATAATAATTTTTTTTCAGTTCATACTAATTATTATTATTATTCTTATTATAATCTTCAGGTGATTCAGTGTTTATTTATACATTTTATTACACTACTATGACAAGCTATACTGTTATATGCGTTTGAATATCCATTTGAAACCTCCATATAACGGTGAAACCTCCATATAACGGATTTACCTCTCCATATAATCCGTTAGATGGGGTGTTTCATAATGGACCCTCGATATAACGGACTCTCATCCCTTTATAGCTCGTTAGATTGAGGGTTTCTCATCTAACAGACCCTCGATATAACGGACTTTCCTCTCCATGTAGTCCGTTAAATAGAGGTTTTACCGTAGAAGAGAAACTATGGACTCGACACTAATACTCTGTCGGAATACACTGAACAATGCCAATTACCTTTAGAACAACAACACGACGGGAAGCTCCAGCACACCACCTTCCCGCCACTATTGTTCCCGCGCTTTTTAACATTATTTATTGTTTTTTACTCTTATTTTACTTTATTTTTTGCGCCGGAGATCCGGTTTTCGCCTCTTATTTCCCCCTCACGGCAATGTTCAGGAAGCATTGTTTGACGCCTTGCGTGCCTGGCGAGAAACTTGACATGGGAGGACTTGTGTCAGGGGTCTAGGGGTGTGTGGGCTGAGTTCAAGCTTGACGATATCTCTGTATTTTAGGTTAAGTTGGTGTAGATTATGTTAGGTTAAGTTGGGTTACATTATGTTAGGTTAGGCTAGGTTGTGTCAGTGTGAGAGTGTCATTGTATCAGTGTGAAAGTGTGTCAGTGTGTATCGAATCCCTAGAAAGAATTCAGAGAAGGATGACAAGACTAACTCCGGGCATTAGGAACCTTGAGTACAGAGACAGGTTACAGCATCTTAACTGGCACTCCCATGAGAGACGTAGAGTGAGAGGCGATATAAGAGGTGTATAAATGGAAGTCAGGGCTCAACAAAAGGGACATAACAAAGGTACTCAAAACTGTCCAACCAGGAGCGAACTTGTAACAATGGTTTTAAATTAAACAAATTTAGATTTAGGCGCAAGATAGGTAAACATTGGTTTGGAAATAGAGTAGTGGATGAATGGAACAAGTTACCAAACATCACCATTAACTCTAACACGATGGATAGCTTCAAACACAGTGATGGGGGTTGGGTGTAAACAGGACTGCCCAGTATGGGCCAATAGCCCACTGCAGTTTCCCCCATTCTTACGTTCTTGTCAGTGTGAGTGCGGGAGTGTCGGAGTCAGTGTCAGTGTTAGTGTCAGTATATAGGGTGTGAGAGGTAAGATGTCTCGCTGATAAAGAAATAACAATGATAGAAAGTGTCTCGGGGTGTTGGCATCTCTTCCGTGTGTGTGTGTGCGTAATAACAGAAACTTCCTTACACACACACACACACACACACCATTCTAAACCATGTTATTTAAACCCGCCAAGTTAACATCGACAATAAACCAAGGGAGGAAAGAACAGTTGATGAATTGATGATAACTAGGGTGTGGTTACCTTGGGGAGAGTGGGGTGAGAGGTAGGGAGAGGGGAGAGAGTGCGCGCGCGTGTGTGGGTGGGTCATGGCCGTCTGGGTGGGGTCGTTCGGTGATAATCCTGGGAAGAGAAAAAAGTTGGGTGCTGTTGAATTCCCAGGATGGTTAAGGGGGGGCGTTTGTTGTGTTAAATTAGGTTAGTTTAGATTAGCTTACAGTAGGTTGGGTTGTTAGATTAGATTAGCTTAGGCTAGGTTTGGGTAGGTTAGATTAGGTCAAGTTCGGTTAGGTAAGGTCTACGGAGGTTAACCATCAGGCGAAATAAGCTGGGGTGTCTAATCTTCAGGTAAAATAAGCTGGGGTGTCTAATCTTCAGGTAAAATAAGCTGGGGTGTCTAATCTTCAGGTAAAATAAGCAATGGCATCATATATATGAGTATCATCTTGATTCTGTGTTTATCTCTGGAGGTGAGAGTGTGAAGACCCAGGTGTTGTTGTCGCCACACAGGAAGTCCTCAGCTGGTTACTGCCGGAAGTACCTCACTGATGGTGCCCTCACGTGACCTGTTGGAGATACTGCTGGTGAGAGAGTGGGTGATGGTGGTAGTGATTCCTTGTTTCCTTTTCTTCCTCCCTTCCTACCTCCTCTTCTTCATCTCCCTCCCTCCCTCCCTCCCTCCCTCTTACAAACCCTTCCCTCCTTCCCTCCCTCCCTCCTAACACCTTCCCTCACATTCTTCACGACATCGTCAAGGCTGCAGGGGGAGGTGTTGTGTAGTCCCGTTACCTGTATGAGGGTCAAGATGTGTACCAGGTGACGCCCCCCACGCCCATCACGACCCTCACGCCCCTCATGACTCCCTTCCCTTTCCTCCAGAACCCATCACGACCCTCATGCCCCCCCCCCCCTCACGCCCATTACGACCCCTGTCCTCCCGTATTAGTGACACCCTCACTCCCTCACTAGCTGACTCCCCCCACTCCCTCACTATCTTAACCTCCATAATATATATGACACAAGTAAACCCCAGTATGACAGGAAATATGACACAGGTGGTATTGTATGACACATGTTTACAAATATGACAGGTGACATCCAGTATGACACGACTGGAAATATGATTCATTATGACACTTATGTTTAAAGGTATGACACAGTGAACCGAACTCCAGTATGACATGACACATATGACAGTATATTGTAAGTTGAATCCAGGTGTGCTGAAATTCAGTTAATTGCAGGTGTACATGTTCTGAAGCTAAGGTAATCACAGGTGTGTTTAAGTTAGGGTAGTTACAGGTGTTCGTGAGATAATTACAGTTAATAACAGGTGTTTTTAATCTCAGGTAATACCAGGTGTTCTCAATCTCAGGTAATTACAGGTGTTCTCAATCTCAGGTAATAACAGGTGTTCTCAATCTCAGGTAATACCAGGTGTTCTCAATCTCAGGTAATAACAGGTGTTCTCAATCTCAGGTAATACCAGGTGTTCTCAATCTCAGGTAATAACAGGTGTTCTCAATCTCAGGTAATAACAGGTGTTCTCAATCTCAGGTAATTACAGGTGTTCTCAAGGCTGTTATGGGATGGAAAAAGTCAGTCACTCGGAGACCAAAATAACAATACAATGTAACAGTTAGTCTGAGTTATGTGAGGGAAGGTCGACGAGAGAGAGAGAGAGAGAGAGAGACGTGCGGTGGTGGTGGAGTGTTGTGGTGACTTTGTTTTTTAGGTTATTATTATTATTATTGTTATATTTATTGATCATGTTTTTGTTGTTGTCGTTGTTGCTATTATAATCTTTCTTTCTTTCTTTCTTTCTTTCTTTCTTTCTTTCTTTCTCATGGCTGGTGTTCCGCAGGGTGTTATTCTTGGTTCAGCCTTAATTCCTATCAACATTTCTCTTATCTTGTCATTTAAAAACGGAAATGAATCTTTAAATAAAATACCACAAGGGAAAAAATATATCTCGGGGTGTCAACATCTGATGACGTCACAAGATGGCCCACGGGTGCGTCATCGTGGGGGCGACTAACTTTTTGGTGACGTCATGTCCGTCCGTGATGAGGGTCCAGCCCCCCCCCCCCCCCATGTACTGTCCTTATGGTTTCAAGTACTGTACTGTATTTTCTTGTGTCCTTAGAGCTGATGTGCTTGATTGATGGATGAACTGAGAGAGAGAGAGAGAGAGAGAGAGAGAGAGAGAGAGAGAGAGAGAGAGAGAGAGAGAGAGAGAGAGAGAGGTTAAGTTTAGGTTAAGTTAATTTGGGTTAGATGACCTTATATTAGATTGCCAGGTTAGCTCAGGTTAGGTTAGCTTAAGGGTGATTAAGTTATGTTACGTTAATTTGGGTTAGATGTTATTTTAGAGTAAGTCAGGTTAACTTAGCGTTAGGGTGATTAGGTTAGGTTAGGTTAGGTTAATCATAAGGTAAAATAAACAGGGGGGCTAATCTTCAGGTGATACGATTCCTCGTATGGACCTTCAGAACGTTTGAGTATTATGTGGAAGAAAAACCTGAGGCGGAAAAGAGTGTTGGATGCTTACCTTGCGGGGCCACAGGTATGTATGTGTGTGTGTGTGTGTGTGTGTGTGTGTGTGTGTGTGTGTGTGTGTGTGTGTGTATGTGTGTGTATGTGTGTGTGGTGTGGTGTGGTGTTTGTGTGTGTGTGTGTGTGTGTGTGTGTGTGTGTGTGTGTGTGTATGTGTGTGTGTGTGTGTGTGTGTGTGTGTTCAGCTCAAGGCTCTCGTGACTCACCTGCAATTAAGGATGTATTTACCTGTAGTTACCTGGTTGTGGTAATAACGACACACCATCAGCCTCGCCTTACCTGTGATCCTCTCACTCTAGTTGGCGCCAAATACAGTATGTGATGTTTTTTCCCGATTATGTGATGTTAAGCCCGATTTATTGTGATGATAAGCCCGATTTAATGTGATGATAAGCCCGATTTATTGTGATGATAAGCCCGATTTAATGTGATGGTTTTCCCGATTTAATGGGATGAATTGACTTCCATCTGGGCCCCGAGTCTTATAAAATCGTAAGTTAATTTTCCTCTACTTGTGTTTCGTCGGCCATCTTGTTTCTTATTCCCTAAACATCGTAAGTACTTTATTCGTTAAACATCATAAGTTTTTTATTCATTAAACATCGTAATTTTTTTTTCCGTTGAACATCTTATTTTTTTTATTGCCTCAGTTTAGTTCTCGGTTCTTAGACACTCGTAAGGTTTTTCCCTTTTAATTATGGGCGAAAGAAAGCTCAATTATTTACGGTAATTTCACTTCGATTTAAGGACCATTTTACCCGCCGTCTGGGAGGATGTGTGTGTGTGTGTGTGTGTGTGTGTGTGTGTGTGTGTGTGTGTGTGTGTGTAGTGTTTGGGTGTGTGTGTGTGTAGTGTTTGGTTGTGTGTGTGTGTGTGTAGTGTTTGGTTGTGTGTGTGTGTAGTGTTTGGTTGTGTGTGTGTAGTGTTTGGTTGTGTGAGTGTTGTGGTGATTTGTGTGGTCGTGTTGTGGCATAATAGTGTTAACCCCTTTACGTGATCGGGCATCTCTCTCTCTCTCTCTCTCTCATCCACCAAGTTGATTCACCAAGACATCCTGTTGATTAGGAATGTCCGTCTCTCCTTGCTCGAGTGTGTGTGTGTGTGTGTGTGTGTGTGTGTGTGTGTTATGAGTAATGAGTTATGAGTGTAAGAGATGGTTTACTACTACCTTGTAATTTGTCTTGGTACAAGTAGTTAAGCAAGCACAGGTATACACAAGTAGTTGAACACAGGTATACAGAGGTAGTTGGACGCAGGTGAACACAGATGATACGGCGAGCACATCTAACCTTCAGCTGTTCACTCGCCATATCGCACCCTCACAGGCAAAGCTCAGAAGCCATAAATCTCTTCCTAGTAGCCATTTTTGCGGTGTTTTGGCGCGTATTTCCGGGTTGACTCCTTCAGTATCCATTTTGAATTCGGTGTGACGTGTTGCGCTGACCTCCCCTCCAGTCTTGTCACCTCAGGCTAGTTTAGTTAAGTCATAGGTAATTAATCGTTTTCTGTTGCAGTTACTCCTCGGTGTTCACTTCGTTTTCTGTTGTAGTTTCACATCTTTGCGTCTGTTTATGATTATTTAACGTTTTCTGTGTTTGTTGACGTTCGTGACACTTATTTTGAGGTATCCGACGCCCTCTTGTGACGTCGCCCTCTTGTGACGTCGTTTATGCTGTCTCTATTCATAGTATCGTCATTATCTGTTATTTATTGAGCTACAGCTGAAGTTTTTTGTTTATTTAGACTCCTAGCTCTGTGCTCCGTCATGTTGTAACGTAACGCTGACGTCATTTGTACTAACTTACCATAAAATTGTGATGAAATGTTAACTTTTCTCATTGTTTGTTAACTATTGAGTATTTTAACTTGCATTTTAACATACCCGCTATTTTGTGTCGTAGCTTTTGTTGTAATTTACTGTGATTGTGGAGATTATTAAGTATTTCGGCTTTTGCTTAACGTGTTGCAGTGGCCGCCATCTCGTGAAGGACACGTGTGATGCTTGGTAATGGTCGATATTTATCATGTTAATTTATGTTAAGTAATGATAATCGATTTTTTCTTTTCTGTTAATTGTTTAAATCGAGAAAAATATTAAATCCAGGTTAATTTTATCGTATTTTTTTTATGATCACACTTTATTTTTGTTATTGAATTTATTTCTTCAGTCGCCTTAATTATATTTTTCTTCCGTCTAGAGTAAAAAAAGTAACCTGACAAAGTATGTAAAGTAAAATGTAACAAGAAAAGTAACATTAAAAAGTAACCGGAAAAGTAAACTGGAAAGTAAAGTGAAAAAGTAACCGGAAAATAAGTGAAAAAAGTACCCCAAAAGTGAAAAAAAAGGTAACTGGGAAAGTAACAATAACTGGTCACTCACAAAAGACAGGAACCTCGTCTTACCCGCTGTAGTCGACTGAGTTCCTGGATATTCTCTTTATTTATCTATTATTTGGATGTATTATGGCCTTAAGAAGAGGAGATGGGGAAACGGGAGGAGGGCCCAGCGAGGCGAGGCTGTTGGTGTTCTTGTTGACGCTCTTAATGGTGAGTATTAGAGAGAGAAGGTGAGAGAGAGAGAAGGTGAGAGAGAGAGAAGGTGAGAGAGAGAAGGTGAGAGAGAGAGAAGGTGAGAGAGAGAGAAGGTGGGAGAGAGAAGGTGGGAGAGAGAAGGTGGGAGAGAGAGAAGGTGGGAGAGAAAGAGATGATGCAGGTGGAGGAGGAGGAAGACGAGCCCTCCTCCCTCCTCTTCTCCGTCAACCTCCCCTCCCCTCCCCTTCCCTCCCCTTCCCTCCCCTCCCCTTCCCTCCCCTCCCCTTCCCTTCCCTTCCCTTCCCTCCCCTCCCCTCCCCTCCCCTCCCCTCCCCTCCCCTCCCCTCCCCTTCCCTAAAAAAGTTTGAAGGACACCCGCACCCCTCCCCTACACCTGCTGAAGGACACCCGCACCCCTCCCCTTTCCTCCTATCTACTCCCCTTCCTACCCACCTACCTCTCCCTTATCTTCCTCCACCCTCTCCTCTCCCTCCCTCTTCCTCCATCACCCCTAAACAACTTGAAGAACACCCTCTTATCTCCCCTACCCTCCCCCCTCCCTTCCCCCCTCCCTTCCCCCCTCCCCTCTACCTCCCCTACACATCCTGAAGGACACCCTCTCCCCTTCCTCTCCCTCCCCCTCCCTTCCCCTCCCCTACACCTGCTGAAGGACACCCTCTCCCCTCACCCATGTGTTATGCGTGATTAACTCGTGGGACGCATCCTGGCATGTGGTGTAGAGTATAGTTAATGAGTGTGCCGTCCCTGGCTACCGTGTGTGTGTGTGTGTGTGTGTGTGTGTGTGTGTGTGTGTGTGTGTGTGTCCAGCAGAATCCTAAGGTGCAATCAGTTTAAAGTTATTGGATAATTCGACCAGGTGTTTGGGGTCATGACCAGGTGTTTGGGGTCATGACCAGGTGTTTGGGGTCATGACCAGGTGTTTGGGGTCATGACCAGGTCGTGATTAAGATAAGATAAATTATCTTGCTGGTCATTATGACCTAGTAATTTAAGTTATTAGAGAAATATTTTGTGCAGTTTGTAGCTTGAAATGTTAAATACTTAGTAGTTATAATAATAATAATAATAATAATAATAATAATAATAATAACCAGAGTATCAGGGCTACCAACTTGACAGGAGTACAAGCCGCAGTATTACCAACATGTCTTCGCCTGCAGTACCGTACAATATTGTGCTGCATTACTAGTTTTTGTGTCAGGTCTGAGGCTGCTTACGGATGTGGCAAACCTGCAAGGTCAAGGTTGTGCCCCTTGGTGATGAGTGGCGGAGAGAGAGAGAGAGAGAGAGAGAGAGAGAGAGAGAGAGAGAGAGAGAGAGAGAGATTTATAAATAGAGAGAGGGGGTAATTTAATAACCAGAGAGAGAGAGAGAAGGAGAGAGATAGCTGAATTTAATAGCTATTAGTCGTAGTGATAATTGACCTGAGATTCTTATTATCATTAATATTATTCCTACTATTAATATCATCACCATCACCTATATTATGTACAGGTAATGTTTGGTGCCATTGAAGGTGAACAGGTGAAACGCTTACACAAAGAGGCAGGTGTTGACAGGAAGTAATTAACGCGCCCAGGTGAGAGACTTACCTGGGTGTTGTGGCGGGGGAGAGGGGTGGACTGGTGTATTCGTGACATATACACGTACATACAAGTATACATAACGTGTATACATGCAGTGTGTCATTCATACATACATTCAACACAGTCTATGTATATTGTTTGTATGCTTGCACAGTCTATGAATATGCTGAATTAATGTAAACTTGTGCTAACATTTTACTGAATATCTATCTATCTGTCTGTCTGTCTGTCTGTCTATCTATCTATCTGTCTGTCTGTCTGTCTATCTATCTATCTATCTATCCTAACCAAAGCTCAAACCCCTGTGACCACGTCTTATTTATGTGACGGTGCTGAGTTACACACACACACACACACACACACACACACACACACACACACACACACATTGTCGATCGCACAATGAACATAATGATCCAAGCGTCACAGTCAGGCCCAGGAAGACGTATGTGTGTGTGTGTAGGTGTGTCTGTATGTGTATGTATGTACTGTATAATTATGTGTATGTATGTGTGTGTGTGGGGGGGGGGGGGGGGGCTACATAGACCCCCGTTACGGCTACCTGGTGACTGATAGCCCCCTCAAGGCTAGTCTCCACCTTACATAAAGGGTTGTCGGGGAGGAGGTGAGGGAAGGGCCGAGTGAGGTAGTGTTTTGTTAATGTATGATACCTCTTGTGTTTGTTTAGGTGTTAGAGGCGTACTCATAAAGGCTCCTACGATGTATAAAATGTATAATAAGTTGTATGAGTGTTGTATAATGAGTTGTATAATGAGTTGTATAATGAGTTGTATAATGAGTTGTATAATGAGTTGTATAATGAGTTGTATAATAAGTTGTATAATGAGTTGTATAATGAGTTGTATGTACTGATGTGTGAACTACGTAACTGAACTTGGGGAAATAAGTGGATGTCAGGATTTCCCAACTGTACGATTGACTGATCTTGGGGGAAGGAAGTGGGAAACAGTCAACTCCCCAAACTTCTCAATAGACTGTCCTTGGGGGAAATTACGGGGTGATATTATTCCCTAACTTCATACTGACTGAACTTGGGGAATTCCCTGTGTTTGGTCTGACAGCTCAATGACTGCCAACCCTGACTGACTTACTGACTCACCTGCCCCAAGTGACTCATCTGGTGACTAATTCTTGATATGATTGTTGTAATGTGTTGTTGGTTTAGTATACGGTAATAATAATAACAATAACAGATATAAGTATTGTGGTAATTCTAGGTATAATAATGATAATAGTTGTAATAATAATAATGATGATGATAATGATAATACAAGAGGCAGGAGTCAGTGTGTACATTTAACTGTTACACAACGTGATGGTTCATGGCCAACACACCAGTTAGGAGACAACATTAACACTGAGACTCTACCTTAACTAGATACCTTCACTTAACACACCAGTTAGGAGACAACATTAACACTGAGACTCTACCTTAACGTATATAGCTAATGTAGAGTCTCAGTGTCAATTCAACGTCATTTTAGACCTCAAACCTTTAAATGTTAACTAAAACCTACATCTTAAGATTATTCTAGACTACAGGGGAAAAAAATATTACCTCATTGTGTATAAAACCCCCAATTGTGTTTTAAACCAGACGAAAAACCAAGAGCAGGAAATGGGTGGGTTTTAATGACGCGGTCCAACCATCCTCACGCTTGTTTGGTGTACTCTTGTGTTCGTGTGTCGGTCTTGACTACATGCACCGGAGACTTCAACTTATAATGCTGACGTTACCTTTGTAGGACACTTACGTACATGCATACATACATACCTACTGTACATACATACATACAGTCATGCCATACATACATACAGTCATACATACATTCATACAGTCATACATACATGGTTTTTACATTCACGTATCCTCTTTATATATAATCTCCTTACACACACACACACACACACACACACACACACACAAAGACATACAGACACAGACACACACACACACACAAAGACATACAGACACAACAAAGACACAGACAGATCTTACAAACAGACCCGACAGACAAAGACATTCATAATCTACACACTACAAAGAAACACACACGACAAAGACAGACAGACACAGACACTACAAAGACAGACAGACAGACAGACACAGACACTACAAAGTCAGACAGACAGACAGTGCAAAGACAGTAAGACAGACAGATAGACAGTGCAAAGACAGTAAGACAGACAGATACAACAAAGACAGACAGTAGAGGAAGACCTTGAAGAGGAAGACAAAGACCTGTAGCAAATATGTCTCTTGGGACGGTACGTGTGTGTGTGTGTGTGTGTGTGTGTAAGGATTTATGTATCTAGATTCTAGGGGATGTCTGTGTGTGTATTTGGAGAGTATGTATGTATGTATGTATGTAAGTAAGAATCTATATGTGTGGGGATGTCTGTGTGTGTATTTGGATGGTATGTATGTTTGTATGTAAGATTCTCACATGTTTACACCATAGATCAACACAGTATAACCCTTTTCTTCTCTTTTTAAAGTTCTTTTTGTTCTTATTTTTTCGCCTCCCAGGCCACGTTCGACCTGTGTCCGGGTGGGCTAATTCCCGTAAAAAATAATAAAAAAAATATATAGTCGCGTGCATCTAATCACAGTAGAGTCTCAGAACAGTTTCGACACCATCTTGGTTATAAGTCAGTCTAGTGCCTCATGTAAGGTAAAAAAAAAATGACACGAGTTTTTCCGATTTTATAATTTATTTATTTTTTATCGTTATTTTTTTTTTAGTGTCGTAAGTTAAGTTAGCCAGTTAGATCGGTTGACACGTTTGGATTTACGGGAAATTAAACCAAGCAAGAGTCATACATTTCACGTCTCGTTGATGCTAAAGCAGTCCCAAGCACGCACACACACACACGGGGGGGGGGGGGGGGTAATCTCCAGAGGTGGGACCTACTTAACAGCTAGAGTGAAGAATTAAGGTGAATGTCTTGTGCTGTTCACTGTTGTCTACCTGGATACATACATAGACGAATACTGTAATAAGGTAGATAGATGAGTACACACACACACACACACACACACACACACACACACACACACACATGTGACATAATTTCCACGCCGTCACTGTAATTTAGTGACAGCGTTACTCGAGTAGTCAGACCGGAACTCCTGATGTTACGACCTGTGGGAGTGACAGGTGTGTGTGAGTGACAGGTGTGGGAGTGACAGGTGTGGGAGTGACTGGTGTGTGGGAGTGACAGGTGTGTGAGTGACTGGTGTGTGGGAGTGACAGGTGTGGGAGTGACTGGTGTGTGTGTGTGTTAGGTTATACACGCAATATCAACATTATCTTCGTCACACTCTAGTCTCTGTTTTCTTTCGGCTCAGGAATTTTATATTTTATACCATGAACGTAATTTAGAAGATACTGGTGGTGTCATGGACGTTATCTTTACTAGGAAAAAACACGTTTTTATATATTTATTTATTTATTTATTTATGTTTATTATTTGTTCTAAGTATACTTACATATTCATACATATTTATACATACTAGTGTACATGTGTAGTCTATTTTTATTTTAATAGAAATTTTGGGTTTCTTTGCATTACATTAGAATTGTTTTATAAATATGATTAATATTTCTGGTGTGTGTGTGTGTGTGTGTGTGTGTGTGTGTGTGTGTGTAAGGTCACGTGACTGGCTGAGTTGAGGTGAGTGCCACGCCCTTGTGATTATAATGACTTTATTTTGAAATTATTTTTACAGGTATTTTTAGTTTGTGTGTGTGGGGGGGGGGGTGATGGGGGAGTAGGGAGATGAGGATGGGAAGGTGGTGGTAGGGGTAGTGGGAAGGAGGGTGGGAGAGAATGGGGAGGAGGAATTGTATAAATTATACTGAGGAGAGGAAGGGAAGGGGAGGTGAGTCACTCTTTGGAGGTAGCATCATTTCCTGTGTGGGGAGGAGGAGGAGGAGGAGGGAAAGAAGAACTGGAGGAAGAGAAAGGTGAGAGGGAAGTGAGAATGTGGATGAGGAGATGGAGGGGAGAAGAAAAGGAGGAAGAGGAGGAGGGAAGGAAGAACTTGATGAGAAGGGAGGAGGGGCGAAAGAGGAGGAGGATGGAGAAGGTCGAGGAAGAGGAGGGAGGGAGGGAGAAGGAAGAGGGAGGGGAAAACGTGAAGGAGGAGGAGGAAGTCTACAGATAACCTCGGTGGTGGTGAGGGCCGGAACTCTGGGTATGCCCCGCCCACACTCCCTTCATCAGCTGACTCATGTTTACTTCGCTCAGCTGACTGACCCTCTGACGTCACGCAAGGGGACTGTCGGAACATATTCGTGATGGTGTGTGTGTGTGTGTGTGTGTGTGTGTGTGTGTGTGTGTGTGTGTGTGTTAGACATTGTGACCCTTACCACGAAGGTTATGAGTTAAGTGATCCGTTGCCTACACACACACACACACACACACACACACACACTAAAACACACACGTATACACAAACACATACATACATACATACATATAAAACCAATGCTCAAATCATTTCAAAAGGTATATTACAGGCTGGGGTGGATGCCGACGCTTGCAGTCATTACTATAAAAGGCCGCCATGTTGCGTGGCCTTCCGAATTTCCCCGGATTTGGGTGATGACGTCATTGCTTTTATCTAAATTGGTATCGGGGTTTTTAATTTTTACGAGAGGCTGGAGTGTGTGTGTGTGTGTGTGTGTGTGTGTGTGTGTGTGTTTCTATCTATCTGTCTCTTATCTTTCGTTTATTCAGTGATGGGAATGAATAAATGAGATAGAGAGAGACTAGGAAAGATGGCTGGTGATAAACACACACACACTGCATCATGTTTGACCGCCCCCTACCACCACAGGTGTGTCAAACATGCGGCCCATTGCTGCTCCAGCCTTAGGAGCTAAGACTAATTAGTGAGTGTATCCCTCAGGTGAATAAAGTAGTCCGCTGTGTCCCAGAACAATGAACATCACCAGTGAAAGAACACTAAGACGAGAGATAGTTTTAACGGTTAATTGTGGTTGTGCCACTGTGCGAGACGGCCCACTGGCTACTGTTCACGTATACACTCCGTACAGTACAGGTATTAGCCATGACTGGCGCGGCAGGCTCTCGCTTGGCCAGTCATTCACGTACTAGTGTGAGTCTGTGTTGATGTTGGCACATTGTATCAATATTTTGGACCACATTATCCCAGGATTAAATGTTTTGCCTCAAAGATTGTGTCAGTGTTCGGAAGGTCATGCGTCTGAACAACTCTTTTCTGTGATGTACCTGAACAAGTCTCGGCTTCGGTCTCAATTTACTGATGCTCACCTTAATTCAATACTGTAGGTTGCTACAGCTCAGTCTTTAATGCACTGGTCCATACCAAGAGGTGCCAGTTATCAGGAAGCAGCAGCAGCAAACAGTAAGGTTTATCAAGGTAGTAAACACTTGATTTGTTTGGTTTAAGGGTTCCCACGAGGGCAGACTAAATCCACCTTTCTTATTTTGTCGTGCTACTCACTGCCAAGTGCTCATAATTATGTTACTTGGCCCGCATACTGTGTACTCATATTAAATCTGGCCCGCCTTGGCAAATGAGTTTGACACCCCTGCCCTACCACCACACCCACCTCCCCCAACCACCAATTACCTCCCCCAACAGCACCTACCACTTACCACAATCCCTTATCATCACTACCACCCCCTCCCACCACCCACTACCACCTCCACCCCTGCCCTACCACCACACCCACTACCACCTCCCACCCACTACCACCACCCTCCCCACGGCCTTCTCCACCCCACACCGATCTCCTTCATATAAATCACATTGTCTTCATCGCCTTCTGCAGGAGGTCACTTCCGTGTTTATACTTCACGTTATCAAGGTGTGGTGATCTGTAGTCCATGTGTCGCCTTGATGATGTTATTATCATTATTAGTGTTTTTGTTTTTATTATTATTATTATTATTGTTGTTGTCAAAATTCATATTCTTCCTACTACTACCACCAGGTGTTATCTCAGGTAGGCAGGTAATAGTTAGCATACACCCACACAGCACAGCACCGCCCTCGAGTAGTGTGTGTGTCAACAAGTGGTGTTGTGTGTCACTATTGTGGCTATCGTGTTGGTTAGCCTTGTGTGTGTGTGGAGTTAGTGGTGTGGTATAGTGTTGTGGTTGCTTGATGGTGAGTGGTAGTGTGGCCGGTGTGGTAGGATGCATTACAGTGTGGTGGGGAAGAATGGTAGTATGGTCGCCTGGTAGTGTACAGTGTGGTGTGGTTTACAACTCAACAGGTACTATACAAGAACGGCACTGATATCGAGAATGACCTGAGGCCAAAACCCCACGTAACCAGAACAGATTCTGAATGAGATTTGGACAGGTATTGAACAGGTGGGAAGATGGAGTCAGTTCCAAGGAAAGGTCAAAAGGTCAAAAGGTGGATGTAGTTGAACGTTTTTGTGTGTAGGTGTCTCAGATCAGGAATTTAACCGTTTGAGTACGATATCTTAACCCCTTGAGTACGACTTAACCCTTTGAGTCCGACTTAACCCTTTGAGTACGACTTAACCCCTTTAGTATGATCATTTAACCCCTTGAGTGCAATAAATTAGTCCAATGAATAATGTGGTGGTGATGTGGTAGGAATGTGGTAGTGTGGAAAGCGATTGGTTTGGATGTGGTGGGGATGTGGTACCGTGGAAAAAGTTTGGTATGGATGCGGTAAAGGTGTGGTAGTGTGGAAGGGATGTGGTAAGGGTATGGTACTGTGGAAAGAGTTTGGTAGGGATATGGTAAGGGTGTGGTAGTCTCTAGTTATGGTGTGGTGTGGTAGAGTTATGGTCGTAAACACATGTGTCACCTTGGTCATGTTTACACTACTTGCTCTGTTGAATAAACCCCCTCCCTCTCCCCCCTCCTTACTCCCCTTCCCTCCCCCACCATTATAATCCCGCCCTCCCTTCTCCCCCCCCCTTTTCCAGTTTGACGACCATCCCTCCTTCCGTATCAAAGTTGCTTCCTCTCTCTCTCTCTCTCCATTTTCATCTGTTCTGGGTTGCGGTGGTCTAGTGGGTACGAGGCTCGTCTTCTATCCTAAGTACCGGTAGTTCGATCTCGTGACACTCCCAGCTGTAAATGGTTGCCTTACTTTACATGTTGGGGAAGTGAAGGCGGTCTAGTACAGTGCCGCCCCATGCTGCCTCCTGTGTGCCGAGTAGAAGCCTTAGTGTGTTGTATCCTTAACCTAACCTGACGCTCCTCTCCCCATCACCCCCAACCTCTCCCCACCACAACCACTCAAACCCTACCCCTCCCCTAGCCCGTCCTCACCTGCCCCTCCCCTTAATATGAGACTCTTTACCCTTCTCTCCCCTCTCCCCACTGGCTTCTCCTACCCGTACCCTCAACCCCTCCCCACACCACCACTCCACCAGCCCCTCCCCACACCACCTCTCCACCAGCCCCTCCCCACACCACCTCTCCACCAGCCCCTCCCCACCTCTCCACCTGCCCTTCCCCACACCACCTCTCCACCTGCCCCTCCCCATTCCACTTTCCATCTTCTCCCCACAAACAATCCCTCCCCAAAACAGGCACTCAACCCCTCCCTTAACTCCTCCCACCCCTTAACCCCCTCCCCCCCCCCCCACCTGTCCCTCCTCGTGACCAAATGTGACTCCTCTTCCTCCTCTTCCCTTCCTCCCCTTCCTTTTACTCCTCGTCCTTCCTCCTTCTCCTCTTCTTCCCTTCCTCCCCTTCCTTTTACTCCTCGTCCTTCCTCCTCCTCCTCCTCCTCCTCCTCTTCTTCTTTCCTTCCTCCCCTTCCTTTTACTCCTCGTCCTTCCTCCTCCTCCTCCTCCTCCTCCTCTTCTTCTTCCCTTCCTCACCTTCCTTTTACTCCTCGTCCTTCCTCCTCCTCCTCCTCCTCCTCCTCCTCCTCCTCTTCTTCTTCCCTTCCTCCCCTTCCTTTTACTCCTCGTCCTTCCTCCTCCTCCTCCTCCTCTTCTTCTTCCCTTCCTCCCCTTCCTTTTACTCCTCGTCCTTCCTCCTCCTCCTCCTCCTCCTCCTCTTCTTCC